>RCAB01000255.1:0-91297 GCA_003640385.1 Setaria digitata | reverse complement strand
AATTATTAAAGGTTACTACTGGTAAATCCTATCGATTACTTATTGAAAGCAAACAAATATGATTAAGAAAAGTATTTGCGTTACTATGCAACGTATTCGTTCAGTGAAAATATTGCAGATCCTTGGCTTGTTCCATTATACCTTTTCTGCTGAACACACGTTTCTATGGCAATGTACTATTGAGTGGCTGTATCTTTGGACCTATGTTTATAAAGATAATTTCTGTTTATTATTTATATTTTCTTTTAACAATTCTCATAAAAACTATTAAAATTTTATTAAAAATTGAATTATTTTATTTCAAATACTGATCACCTAGTTTTGATTATTTAATTCAAAATTAGGCTTATTTGATGAACCGATTACTGTTATAGATCGAAAAAAGGGAACGTTTGAAATTGAAATATTTTGATCATAAAAAAAAAAAAAGAAAGGAAAGCTTGAAACTATAAAATTTGCACTTTTTTAAAAATGTTAATGATTAAGCGTAAAGAATCCTTCTCATTAATTGCCAATTAATTGGTTCTATGTATGCATAGTCCCAAAAGAAAAATCAAACATCATTTCTCCTTTTTTGACAACTGCTTTTAATGATTATTATGACGGTTTTATCTGTTTTGAGCTTGACAAAACAAGTGACAATGATTGAGCTAATCTTTCAGAAAAATAGCACAAATGAAACATAATTAATTAATCTTAACATATTTCAATAGGATATTAAAATTGAAGCATGTCTAAACAAACACTATTTCTTTCTGAATTAGCAGGAATTATCACTCATTTATCCCACATAGTCTTGAATCCGGGAAATAGGAAAATATGTAGATTATGGGAGATATTGCAAGCATTTCTTAGTAAAAGCACAGAAAATGATTGAAAAATTAGAGGTGGGATGAATTGAGGTAGTCAAGGTAACTGAAAAAAGTATGCATATTCTCCTCCGGTTGCTTTTTTTTCTTCGGTGCATGAATTATGTTCCAGATGAACAAACAAAACATTTCGAGCTTAATAAATGAGATTAAAAAATAAGTTCAAATCAACGGAATGAATATTTAATAATAAAAGTCGGCCGCAGATGTTGCTGCTTCTGATGTATTCTCTCCTACTTTTATTATACTGAATGAGCTTCTCGGTGGGCAAGTACAATAGGCAGCATCAGACCCAGGAATTCCTGGAGCTCCGATCTAGAAATTATTGATAATGTGAAGACATAAACCAGGGTTTGTCATTACTTTTATATAAAATCCTGAAATGAGAAGTTGTTTTTACCTCTCCATCAGGACCTATTGATCCAGGAGAGCCAGGCAATCCTGGATTGCCAGGCAAGCCAGTTAAGCCTGGTTCCCCATCCACTGCTATGCCTGGTTCGCCAGGAGGTCCGACTGGTCCTGGTGGACCAATTGGCCCTGGTAAACCAGGCCTTCCAGGTACAGCTAGCGTTCCCGGCAAACCATTTTCACCATCCTCACCGGGTGGTCCCATTGGTCCTGAAGAAATAAACGTTATCATCAGGGAAGCAGAAAGGTTTCCCAAAAAGCACGGGAAATTTATAGAACTTGATAGTATACAAGTACTGTAAATTTCGCAGTACATCCGTGTACTTAGTAAAAATATAAACCTGGTATTCCAGGATCACCGGGAGGACCTGGAGGACCTGGAGGACCTACCACTTCAGAACCTAACCGCTCTCCATTTATTCCATCCGGTCCTTTTTCTCCACGTTCACCAGGTGCTCCGATACCACCTGCTATACCTGGCGGACCTTTTGGACATTTAATACATTTTCCATTGTTATATTTCATTGGAAACAGAGAAATACCATTCGGTCCAGGAATTCCAGGCAAACCATCCTCTGCAAACGATTCAATTTTTTGGCATGATTAATCAGTGGCATATCAAATGTAAAATTTAGTTCAAAACAGTGAAAAGAACCTCCATCTGGACCATCATATCCTGGAACACCTGGAGGACCCCGTGGACCTGGTGGGCACTTCACCATATTTGCACTGCATTCTGTAAACAGCATTCGGTTAAACGAAGAACTACCGGAAACCTTACTGAAATAAACTTCCAAAACACTCAAAGTGTCTACAAAGACCTTTTAAACACTAGACCATATGTTCTCAATACTGTTACGATACGATAGTCAACTGAATACAGTAATTCAAGAGCGCACCACAGCTAATTGACCCATCGTTGAGTGTTTGTTTTTTGTAGCGAGAAGCACCCTCAGGATCATACCTTCGGCCGTTCAGTGATAATTCCGAATTTAAATTTATTGCTGTTAAATCTGTGGCAGCATCTTCTGTTATTTCCTATAAAAGCAGGTTACATTTCCTTTCAAATGTTGGCCTACCAAAAAATCGAATCTGTGGTGCAAGTCCTTAACATATTTTCCCTTAGTCATATGCTTGCATAGAGTTATAAAAAAATTTATCCATGATTGCATGAAAATATTTCAGTTTCATTTTAATCTAAATTTTTAAATTTCAAATCTGACAATATTTCAGCTAGGAAAGGGTAAAATTGTTAGGTTCATTGAATGTGAACGCTTCTCCAAATAAAGAATTTATTTTGAAAGTTCCAGAAATGATGATTACCTTGAACGTTCTCATTTCTTCTAGAACATTAGTAAACATGTCGTTGATGTCATCATAAATTACCTTAACAAAGATTCCGCATGCAAGCAAAATACCAATGCTTATAATTGTATTGCAGATTACAACAAATCGAACTTTGTTATCATTCACTGCTGTCATACTTATGGCTAATTAGAACTGTAAATGAAACGCTTCATTGTTTGTATGAAATTGGAATTTAAAGGATTTTCTAATGAAGTTTCAGCGGTGATCTTCACAGCTGAAATTTTATTGTCGAATAAGATAAAAAGCTCTGCAAAATGCATGAGATATCCATCAGTGGATAATATTAGGATTATCCGGTTGTTCAATTCTCGTAATTCTGGTTCTCTTCAGTAACCTTTCTGAGTCTCATTATCTGGCTTATCAACATTCTAATTGGCCGAAATCTAATAATCACCTTTACCTGATTAAGGTTTTCAGGAAGACATATTTATCAGGGCTCAGTACTGATCATATTTCAAGTATACTTTTCGTAAAAATGAATTAAGTTAAACGCGTAGTAGTTGGTATATTCAGCATAGTATGTTTCAATGATTCCTTCCATTAATTAAAGCAATTTTGATAATGAAATTTCAGAAATGAAAGAAGAATGAATGAAAAAAGAAGGGAAGTTTGAAAAAAAGATAACCATTCACAGTGAGGATTGTCATCACACCTAAGAAGGGTGCTAAATAGTGGTGAAGATAAAGATGTCGCTTAAAAAAACGGCAACAGAACAAAGGATGAATTTGTTGACAAGCGAACTGAAACGACGAACTTTTTTTTACAAAAAAAAAAAGAGGAAAAAGAAAAAAACTAATCTTCAATTTTAAACATTTTAATCTATCCGTTTACCAGGTGAAATTAATGCTTAAAGCATTTTAATTTTGCGTCTTTTAACAAAGGCAAAGAAAAAGTTAGATAAATTTGGAATTAAATAAATTATGAATTATGGGAAATGTATTAAACTCCACATTTCGTGCTATGCAATATTGAAACTTTTATTCGAAAACTTTTTTGCTTAGCAAGAAAAGCTTTTTTTTTTTTAATATAATGGAATTGGAATTTCAACTTCGAAACACTTTTTTCTTTTTAAATTTAATGCAAGTTTCCAACAACTCGCCTTGATTATGTAATTCTTTTACTCAAACTGATTTTATTGCAATTAATAATAGTATAATTCTTCAAATCAATTTTATCAAAAAATTATTTTTTCAAATAATGGCTAGCAGAAATTTATATCATACTCATTATACATGCAATCTCAGTGAACTTTATACTACTAACTGCTTCATTGCTATTTATTCTACGATGGATGAAAAAAGAAAGAAGATTCACATTTTGATAATGTTGTCAAAATTCTTAATGCTTTTTATTCTTTTTAAGTTGCCCGACACGAATTCTAATTTTATCAATTTCGAAAATTGTTTGTGGACGAGTTTGGTTTTTTTTTTGCCGTATTATGACTGTTTTTCTTTTTCGACTACAAAACGAGATTTCGTCACAGTGTATTAAATTCTAGTTCATATGAGAGAACAATCACAATTGACGGATTAAAATTTGTTTGTAATCTACCAATAATTAAAATAAACTTCTTTAATTTAATACACCACATAATCCTTAAAAGTTGTATTACCTCATAAATAGTTCTATGCAAAAATTTCCTAACTTCACAAAAGTTTGCTGCCTGAAAACCAATTTCGAAATCCAGATTTAGAATGTTATAATCTTAGCGAAAAGCATTTTCTCTTGAAAATCATGTTTTTTTCTTGTATACAAATTCATAATGCCTTTTTCGATTTAGATTTTTTTTTCTCGTCTAGCTATCATTAATATTTTGCCCCCTAATTAATTTTAAATTTTCGCCAAAACTTGTCAACTCATTCTAGAAAAGTATCAGTTTAAGTTGAATTTTTGCACTTTAGAAAAGAAAAAAGACCAAAGCTTAGCTGAAATTGAAAATAAAAACACTGTTATTATACAAATTATGAAAGTAAAAATTAACAGGGAAGAAATGCGCTTTGTAGAACTCAATTGAATTCATTATTCGATTTCCAAATCTGAATTGAAATATTAAATGGAAAACGAGACTGCTCTTTCACACCAGCCATCTCAAACCTTTCGCTAAAAGTTCAGCAATAGCAAAAAGAAATTCAGAAACGGACTGGAATTAAGGAAATTTAAAAAAGATGACTTGCTGAGCAGTCCAATTGAAAACTTTTATCCTTTTTCTTTTTTAAAGAATTCTATCCATTTCGGAATTTCACTCTCTCTAACTGTCAACTTTTACTTTTTCCTCAACATATCTTTTCTAAATCTTCATCTAAGACTCATAAATTTAATTCTTTCCATTCATCTTTCAGTTTCTTTAACTAAAGAGCAATTTAGCTTCCTATCCACGGACATTGAAATCATTTCAAAGAATGGAATCTGTAAATGAAAGTTTCAGAAACCATTTGAAATTTGATATTTAAAATTTTCAACTAATAAAGAGTTAATTCAAATCGTTTAACTTCTCTTAATATGTTAATTGAGTTAACTTCTCTTAATGTGTTAATTGAATTAAAGTAATTAATTTTCGGACCAAAATAATATTTCAATTTATACCGCTATTCCACCGTTTTCTTCTTTTTTTTTCTTTTTTTATTTTTGAGCTTTACCTGAATCTTGATGAAGTTTTGGATACAAAAATTTTTTTTATTAATTATTCCATCAAAAATTCTGAGTAATTGGTACCTGTATTCTAATCACTGCACAAGTTCGCCAATATTTTAATTTTTCTTTTTTGTCTTAGGATAATTGTTCAACTACGGCTATTCAGCACAATGGCCAAAAATCTTGGCAGTAATTTAAATTAAATTCATAACAACATACTTAAATGTTTCATGCACCAATTAAAATTGCTTTTATTTTCTTTTTTTCATTGAAAAATTTCATTTATATCTGCTAAGGATTTGCTACATTGAGAGTAGTGCAATTCAAATTCTAATTTTTTCTTCCCACAGACATTTTACAGTTGCCGAATTGTTCGATTTGGCTAAACTTAGTGAACTTAGTCAAGATTTCTTGCGGGAGGTGAAAATTGTTCAACAGTGACAGCTTATTATTGAGAATGAAAGTTGAGTGAAAAGGAATTGTGAATGTTGTGACGAATTGTTGGAAGAATACCAAGCACTAAAAGTTTAGCGAAAAATAAGAAAAATAGGCCTGATAGTTCAAATTCTCCTATTGTTCTTGAAGCAATGAAAAACAGCTTTCTTAATAATCTTGTCAATGATCGGAAAAATGGCTTCAAATAAATTTAATTTTACAATTGAACTTTTCAGTTGGAATTTTTACTTACCATTTAAATATGCTGCCTACGCTACCGTTTATGAAATCAGTATTTTTTTTTATGTTCAGAAATACTAAGCGCTATCTCAAGAAAAAAAAAAAAAGCAATTGTTCATCCAGGAGCAATTTGTAGAAATAAAAAATATAAACAAAATGTTCCTTGTTACGGGATCATATATAAATATTATTCTTATGAGGATAAGTCACAGCAATTTTCATTTTAATTAATTCGCTATCGCTGAAGTCATTATCCAAAATACGTACGTTAAAATATTGATGAAATATTCGAAAAAAAAAAAAAAAACTTTCGCTTTTATTATTTTATCTTTCAGTAAAGCAATGTACTACTATTTAGATGCTGCTTTAGCATCCATTCATACTGTAATTAGCACTTCAATATAGAATTTGTGCAATTAATCTATTTTGTAGTGCTTTCACGAATGTATTTATTATCTTTCTTTATTCACTGCTAGGAAAACATTTTTTGATACATTTAGGATGAAATTTGTTTCATCCCTTCTCAATCAAAAACAGAAATATGAGAAATGAATGAGAATGAAATTTCATATTTGTCATTAAAAATTCATAACTTTTCATGAATTGATCGATGACTATTCTTGTTTAAGTCTGCTGCATGGATTCCGAATCCAAATGCAATTCATATTTCATGTTCATCAAAAACCAGCCTAAGCAAAATGATTTGCGTCTTTTTCGATATCTTACAATTGAAGTAATTTATTTTGGACAGTTTTCCATGAATCGTAATGTGTTCTTTTATTAACTGCTCGATATCGACATTTTCCGAATGATTTAGTTCCGCTTTGACTTCTAACAATAATTTTTTTTTTTTCGTTTCTTTTTTACCTTTTACAATGCATTCGTTAATATTTCCTCCTCTCGAGTGTATGAATTAGAAGGGTCTTTAACGAAAAATAACGAACTGTTGCAGAATTAGCAAAATTAATTATCCGTCGTGTGTTCTTCTCCGGTAATTTCGAAACATTGCGTCAAAGCAGTTATGTGCAAATCTGTGGAGCAGTGGTTCACGTTTTTTTTTTTTTCTTTTTTATCGACTGTCACGTGGTGGTGAATTCCTTCGGATTCTTCGAAAATCCATTTAACAACCTTTTTCACTAAGTGTGCCATGTATCCCGAAAATAATTTTTCACTAATATATTTCATTATTGATTTGTGAAATATTGGAAAATTTGAAATTAGGTTACTTCTTTTGAAGAACTTTCTCTTCAAATAAATTGCTAATTTTCTTAATTTTGTTTTGTTTTTTGGAAGAAAAAAGAAGGAAATTCGAGACTATCATCAAAAAAACGAGAACCTTTTCAAAAAATATGAATTTGCCGTCTAAAAATTTGAGAAAGTGCGCCAAAAAAAGAAGAAATATATCAAATGTTGACAACGGAAAATAAGCAAAAGAATTGGGATAATTATGGACTCATCAGGTGCCCTTTGCTATATAATAGTATTTTCTTATCATCCACAATATTAATTGCTCGCCGGTTCGATTTCAAACTTCTGAAATTTTATGCAAAAGCAAAATTTTCGGATATTTCATTATCTTTCTGCAGCATCGATTTCTTTTCCAATTGTTCTAAAATTTCACGAATCAGAGAGTTGAATTTTTCGATATTCCAAGGTACAATTTGGTAGAGTTTTTCTTCATCTTAAATCCTTCGTTTGTTAGATTAAGTAATGGAAAGAATTTTTAATCGAAATCTCTGAAAAAATAATGAAAAAGTGTTAGTGATTTTGATGCGACATAACTGATAATTACAGCTACTGATAAGGGCGTATGAGTAATATGCAGAGAGGCCTTTCAAATAAAATACTTTGTAATTTCAAGAACATGTTCCGTTTCTCTTACCTGTAAAACAGTTATTCGTCCATTCATTTTCATAATATATGATTAAAATTATGAAATTTATCAGTAATCCTGGATTCTTATTTACAGATCAGAACTTTTAAAATTATTTTTTTCACTAAGCTATAATTTATCTGTTTACGTGGTGTAAAGACGATTAACTTTGAAATAACGCAACAATCAGGCTGTCATTTCAAATTTTCTCATTTTTTTTTTATTTTATACACACGTAAAAAAAAAAAAAAAAAAATTCAACAGTAAAGATGACAGTCTATCTTTCTTCATTATTTGATAATTTTACAACATTTCTGTCAATATATTTAAATGGCACAAGGAAAATTGTTTAAACTTTTTTCTAGAAAGAAAAATGCTATTCTCAGACAAAATTTACTATCAGTAAGTGACTGTTTACCTGAGCGAAGATGATGAATTGTTGGCAGTTTAGGGTAACAGTAGCTGTTATTTAGAATTAGCGTCTATGATGGGTAAGGTAACTCTGTTTAAAATATTTATTTTAAAATGTCTACTTACTTTTTGTGATTAGAAAGAAAAAAAATCTTACAATTTTTTTATTCATCATTAATTTTGAAATCATTTTATTTTTGACTATTCGGTATGAAATATATATTTAAGAAAAAAAAAAGCAATTAAATTTCATTTTTCCATCAGATATGAGGAAGATTCTTTCCGAGTAATTTCAGAAATGAATTGAACACAATATTCCGGAGCCAGAATTATATGATACAATGCATATCACATAAAATTATGACATATATTCTATTGTTCGGCTGTCCCGTCTAATGTGGTCCATAACTGACAGACATCCTATTAAAGAATAAGAAATTTTCATCTCCATCGGCAAAATACTGATCGTACTGAAAGGAAAAAGAATAGAAACATTTAGAATTGTAGAAGTTCTCAAAGATCCCATCTCGTTTTTTTTTTGATGACCGCGGTTTGCCATCAATGTGTCATCCAGCCTATGAATAGAAATTTCGTTCTGCGTCATTATTCCGGTTTCTCCTCTTTTCCATTCACTTCTGCAGTTATTAACGACCAAAATTTCAGCAAAATGAGCATTATTTATTTATTCAAACTTAAACACATTTGAAATATTTATGTTCTAAAACTACTGGAAGAATAATTAAATTTTTTAGACTAAAACATCTACTATTCTAACAGTTGAATGAATCATGATTTGATAGTCGTTATCACTGATGATGTTCCTCTTATGACTGATTCATTGTACAATAGTTCCATCCATATCAGATGATGATTTAATATACCGAATGAGTGGGAAAATTCTAATTTATTAAAAAGAACTGCTAAATACAATACATCCGATTAGATAAACAATCACAGCAGGTCTTCTCAGTGAACACCTCTCCTTCAGATAAATAAATTTATTATCACATATCCAAAATTTAAAGCTATTCAGCATCTGCATTGTGTTACGAATAATAGTCAACAGTTTTTGCGATCTACAAGTTTTCAAATATAAAAATTATTCCAGAATTTTTAAAAATAAAAGTCCAAGTTGAACTAGTAGAAAAAAAAGGATTGGACCCGGAGATAGACATAGCAAGTGTTGCCGGAAATTAATTGAAATGTTGAAAGATTTACATTTCAAGAGATCCCAAGCTCGAATATTTCGATTTTAAATTCGAATAACGGTTTCCGAAATGTGGAAACAAAAAGTAAAATTTTTAAAGATTAAAATGATTGACTTATGTTTGAAGGAATTTCTGAAATTTATTCATAAAAGAAATGAATAAAATGAACAAAGCATGTCACTGCAAGCAATAAATTCTCATTCGAAATCATGAAGAGATAATTACATTTCAAGAAATTTCTAAATTTCACAGTTTCAAGCTCGATATGAAAATATTTTAACACAAAAAAAAAATTATATAGTGGCAGTCAAACAGAAAAGAAGAAAGATATGCATCAACTTTTCATTCTATTTCATTTCGGAAGCAATCAAAAGTGAGTCACTCATAATATAACCAGTAAATGGAATTAATGAAATTATTTTTCAATTAAATCTTGGTAAAATTTTAGTCTTCTAATCTAGCAAAATATCTGCTTCATTTGTTCGTAATAGCTTTTTAATGAAGAAAAAAAAAAAAAAAATAGAAGCAATTAGAAGCGATTTCATCTTCATTTAATCTTATTCCAATTAATCCTAATCTAAGCTTCTAAGCTCATACAATGGAATGATCTAGAAGAAACTATCTAATTAATTTTAACTCATTCTTCCTACAACGTCTAATATAATGAAGTGTCACCATCAATGGCAGCAATTTTAAAAAATAATAAGAATTTGAGTGACGGATGGAAACGGATGAATGTGTGTGTGTGTGTGCGTGTGTGTGTGTGTGTGTCTGTGTGTGTGTGTGTCTGTGTGTGTGTGTGTCCAGTTAGTAAGATCAGTTCGGAGACAGAGATTGTTGCTGCAGAAAATTTCTGTAGTAAGTGCTGGGGAGGTATGGAGAGTCGTGAGTAGATGACGGTTGCAAACGTATCGCGTGTGTCGCGACTGGAAAGGTGTGTAGATGCCCTGAAGGAGATTACTGCAGGTGCTTTGCCATTCACGATGTTTACCTGCTCACCTGCGCAATCACCGCACTTCTCAGCATCTTATGATCTTTGCAACTGCCATTAAACAACCTGCCGTTGGATTGCAAGGAATGCAAGGAAGCAAGAAGTGCTGAACGAATCAGGGCGTGCTCCTTCAGAAACAAGTTCTAGAAGTGCAGCACAGCTCATCGTATATAAGGGAGTAGGAAGACCAGAGCATTCAAATATCATCGAGACCTGCAACATCTACTGCCGAAAGAGGAGAAAGGAAAAGAGAACATCAACAACGATCGGGGTATGGATTTGGAAAGTCGCATCAAGGCGTATCGCTTTGTGGCCTATTCGGCAGTAACATTTTCCGTCGTTGCCGTATTGTCCGTTTGTGTAACCTTGCCTATGGTTTACAACTATGTCCATCATGTACGCCGGCAAATGCACAACGAAATAACGTTTTGCAGGGTACGCTTCATCAATGATCATTTACTACGCCAACGTATCTATGCACTATAGCTTTTGTCGTTCAGTCATTTTCTTTACCTGTTTCACTTAACTTACCTATTAGATACTGAATGATTAGAAATTACTGCTACTTAAATTGATAGAGCAAGGAAATTTGGAAGTGTTATCTTTGCTAATTTTTTGTTTTTTGAATTATTTTTTGAAGTTATTGTTGAGTATAAATAGATTTAATTAATGGGATGAATGAGAAATGGTGTGAGGTTAGAGTGTTGCTGTGCTCTTTTTTTCTTTTTTTTTAAAAATTCTAGCTTCGGCGAGAAATTAAGCAGTCAAAAAAATGCCTCATTCAAATGAGTTTCGCATACCGAATCCAGTTTCTTTTCCTGTCTTATATTTTCCCGTTCCGGAAATTATCACTGTTTATCATCATTTGGCTCAGATTAATTATTAGCTTCGTAACTTGTTTTATGTAAAGGAAAGGTAATATATTATTAGATCGATGGAAGTGGCACCTTTGCCTTAGTATATGCGTTTGTCTTCTTTGTCTGCACTCTCAAAAACTTCATTTTTTGACCTTGAGCGACAGGGACAGTTCTCGGGAAATAGTGTCAACATTACGTTTACAACTAAAGAATTTTTACAACAGAAAAGAAAAGTTTTACAATTGAGATGCTCTTATTTCGAACAAAAATGTCAAATTTCCTTCTCTCACTTTCAGTAAAACAAACAAAAAAAAGCATTTAGGGGTCAGCAAAAGACATCTGGGCAGAAGTACACGAGCTGAAGAATATTCCTGTTGCAAGGAATCGTACTGCACGTCAAGCGGGTTATGGAGGTGGTGATGTTGGTGTCAGTGGAAATCAGGCAGCGCAGGGTGGTGCTTGCGATGCATGCTGCTTACCAGGAGCACAGGGACCAGCTGGCCAACCAGGTAAACCCGGTAAGCCAGGTAAACCGGGAGCTCCTGGCTTACCCGGAAATCCTGGTAAACCACCAAGTCAACCTTGTGAACCAATCACCCCGCCACCATGTAAACCCTGTCCACCAGGACCGCCTGGACCACCTGGACCTCCTGGACCACCTGGAGATGCTGGTGAGCCAGGAATACCAGGTCAACCGGGAGCAGATGCACCACCAGGCGAACCAGGACCGAAAGGACCACCAGGTCCAGTTGGAGAGCCTGGACCACCAGGACCACCAGGAGATGCTGGAGTACCTGCACCAAGCGAACCGCTTATACCCGGAGAACCTGGACCACCAGGTTAGTTTTCTTACGTTATCAGAAGGTAGCGCAAAAGCGTCTTAGCATCACTGACAAACAGTTGTACTTTTGGGAAAACATATTTCGATTGTCCATTTCAACTTCAGGAGAACCAGGACCACAAGGACCACCAGGACCGCCAGGACAGCCAGGTAGTGATGGTGCGCCGGGTCCAGCTGGTCCGAAAGGACCACCAGGACCAGACGGTCAACCAGGACCAGATGGTGCACCGGGACAACCAGGACCGCCAGGACCACCAGGAAGCCAAGGTGAAAAAGGTATCTGTCCGAAGTACTGTGCCATCGACGGTGGTGTATTCTTCGAAGATGGTACTCGTCGTTAAATGGTTTCTCAGAAATATATCATTCAAAGTCTCATCCTTATATCAGACTGCCATTTTGTCTTGTCATATAGTTATTAACAAGAACCAAATAAATTTTTTAAGTTACGTTTCTTTCATCAATACAACGATTAGATGGAGAGCACAACTGTATCATTCAGTAGCAGGACATATTCGTAATTAGAGAATCTTTCATCCGGGATATTTATAATCGAGGAGAATTGATCCGAAACTAACTGTGCTCCAGAACATGAAACCGATTATCATAAAATTAGTGTGAATAATCTTTTAACGTTAAAGCTTTGAAAATTGATAAGACGAGTAATAAATATGTTCGAAGATAATTTTTGCTGCGAACAGCATCCTCTTCATGAGCAGTGACGAGTTAATTTACAAAATTAATGCAGAGGTCTATTCCACTTAAATTCATGGACAAAGGAATTTATCATCATCAAACACATTAATCAATCGTAAAATCAGCCTAAAAGAAACTGGTAAACATCTTGGCCAACCATCCTTACTTACGTTGGATTAGGTCAGATAACGCTGACTTCTTTAGCCAATAAAACCGCGTATAAGATGTTAGATCCATATATTTCCGACGCAAAGATGGCTCTACATTAATCCAAAAATCAGTTAGTTCATTTTGTCCAGATTAGGTTTTTCAAAAGCAAAAGCCATTATAGCTACTAATTAAATTTTAATATTCGAATTAATAATAAATACTGCAATTTGTATGAAACAAAATATTAAACAATATAAGGTTAAAATATATGCAATTACATAAAAAGTTGCTTTAAAATAGGAGAGATATGTAACCATAAACCATCAATACTTTGCAAAATGAGAAATCACAATTTCCTAAAAAATAAAAAAAAAAATGTAAATAAATAAAAATCTTATGAAGAATGGTTACAAAAAAAAAAAAAAAAAAAAAAAAGGCTCGTAAATGGAAAACAAGTACAACAGTTAAGATGACCGCTATAAAACAAATTTTAAAAGAAAGTATCTTTGAGCAGTTACAGACGAAAAAGAACTACAAAGGAAATTGGGCAAGCAAATAAAAATCCAAACTTTCGCTTTGTACTAACAGCAGTCTACGACCGTTATAGGGATTATTATAAAATAAGCAGATCTCCCATCAGTAAGGAGAAGTCTATCTCCAGGTCTAACTGACGAAGTATTCAGTTTTCAACCTTCCACTATTAATCATCAATCGTACAATCAGCCTATCTTTTTAGAGTCTGCCATGATCTCGCCTGTAATTATGAACCTTTGGACAGTGACCCCACTATCCATAAGAAGCTTCAAGAAAAATGTTCCCAGGTTTGACCTAGCAATAAAGTTGGCAACAGAGAGTACAAACATCAAACACCCTTATGGCCTAGAAATGATGAGCAAAATCAGAAAAATGAAAATTCCAAAGAGATAGAATTTAAAAGAATGAAAAAAAAAAAAAAAAAAAAAACTTACCATACCAGTAAATCTGCGACTGTGATGCAGCTGTCACTGGCTTTACGACGCTTTCTCTCCTTAGTGCTCTGCCAATCTTTGAGGGTATAAAATACCAAGAAATATAAAAAATGAATTTTCTAATACCGGAAAAAGCTAGACAAATCAAACATAAGTATTTAACGATATATTACTTACATTAATTATGAATTCAGCTACAACTTTTTCTTGATTAAAAAAAAGACACATTTCTTGGAAAAAAAACCGGATGCAGTACAATACAATTCAAAAATAATACACAATAGCAAAATAAAAAACAACTGTGGCCAATTAGTTAAGAAAATGGATTATGTAAAACTGTGAATGGGGTCATTGGGGCCTGGAATCTGGCTAAGAACACGATCAAGCTTTTGCAATGGTATAGCTAGATGAATTTCCACCCAACAAGGCGTTGATGTTATCGTTTGTCGCTTGTATTGCTCACCCCAACCTTTCACAAAGCTTATTCTCATATGGCACATTCTCTGAAATAACAATGACCAAAATAATATAACGCTTTGTAAACACCATCTCCGATGAGCAAGGATAAATAAACCACATGCTGCAAACGTTATTTCCAAAGAGTAGAAATAACAAAAAAAAAAAAAAAATTAGCATTAACGTTATCTTCCGTGCTACCATGACCTAAACTAATATAATTAATATTTTCAAGAGATATGGGATCGAAACCCGACTTAATTCCTTATTCCAACTCTATATTTTAATTTTCAAAAATAAGCAAACCTGCAGGGAATAAACGGCATGGAAACCTTGACTTGTTGACTGAGCTAACAAAGTTTCAAAAGATTCGTTATCGAAAACTTGCATTATATGCCCTGCAATTAGTATAAGTATAATGATTTAGTAATACAACTACCGCATGAAAACTTGATATCACTTCAATCAAAGAGTTTAGGTAATGTACTGAAACTTATCATCTACCCACATCTAAGCCAAGTATTCAATGGTCATACCGTACAAGAAATGTGAATCCGTCCAAACACAATCTTGTACCACAGATTCTGAAAAAGGATTACATCAAGAGCATTTAAATTGCTCTAAATTCTTTTTATGAAGTACAAATCATTTAACCTCACCTGAAGGCAATCTATAAACGGTAGCTGGATGATCGTGAGATTTTACAGCGTGTATGGGACTTTGAATAAACACTGGAGCTTCACTCAGACATTCCGCGTAAACATCTTCATCTCGACGAAAAATTCTAACACCACGTCCTAAAAATAATGTATGGCAACTTCCTCTCTTCTAGATCAGAATTAGTTATTAATTAATTCACCTCTCCCAAAAAAAAAAAAAGAAAAAAAGTTGGAAGGAGAGAGGGAAGGAGAGAAATTTTGGAGGAAGATTTTTGAGGAAATTTTAATATCAAAAATAAAAATTTCTCAAAACAAAAATGATTACCGATCTGACGTCTAGCATTTACAACTCCGGGATTTCTATTGACGTTGGCCAGAGCTCCCAAACAAAACCTTTCTGCTTCAGATGGTGCGCAGAAACCATCAACAATGACATGCGAAGTGCCACCTTTGAATGGTTCACCAATCTAAATTAATCTTAGCCTTCATTTCTTGAGGACTAAGTATGTTACATATATTACAAAAAAAAAAAAAAAAATGAATGCGCCAAAGTTGAACTTCGAACAGTATAGCTTGGGAAAAAATATATCATAAAACGAACTCTCTGATTAAGCTCATAGTAGTAAGCATGACACCATGCTTCCGGTACTGGCGCTGCAGGTGGATAATCTTTCACATTAATAGCAACGTCCGATGGCTGAAATTAATCAATTTTGGAAGAATCCTGATTTTCCCTTCTCTGGAAATACTCTGCCATTTCGGGAGGAATAAGTAAAAACAACCCCTTATAAACTATGCAACAGAAACAAAATGCATTTTTACCTTCGGTCGAATATGAGGTTGTATTCGTGGTCGTTGACTTCTAGTATAAAGTATCTGTGCAAGTGAATTTTGACCATTACCAGATGCAGAAGCATTGTGAGATGGTACTGAATAATTCGAACCTGAACAATAAATTTATGCGAATAATGTCAAACAGTATTCCTTATTCCATAACAAGATCCAAAAGTCACTAAAAGCTTAACTGTGGAGTACGTCATAGGAAACTAAACACTGACACCATAAGCATTCTACAAATGGTCTATGTCACATGAGCAGAAGAGTTATCACTTGGGAGAGATATGTCTTGCTGTCTCTAAGTGATCTTGGAACGAACAACCGAACAGTCTTATTAAGTCTTAATTTAAAGAGTACAGCATCAGTCTAATGTTTGAAAACGGCACACCATACTTCCATTTATCGATGTTATTTGTTGTGTGGCGTAAGCGAGACAATTTCCCTGCCCTGTTGGTAAATGCGATACTGCCGACGTACACGTTGAACGGCCTTGTACAACAAGATCTCTTTCTTGCTGCTGAAGCTAATATGAATAATGAATAATAAAAGTTCTAAGTAACAAAGTCTACGAAACAAATATGAATACTCTAAAGACTTACCTCCTGCAAAGGTGTACTCAGTTCTTGTAATGTCTGATCAGAGCGCTCCGAAGCAGCATTGGGAGTACAGCTCAGTAATTGACTGTTGGTACCAAAATAATAAAGTGAACTCATCGTTCCAGATTCAGCTTTAGTCTGAGGATTAATGGTTGTTTCACCTAGAAGTATTGTATTATACATACTTTCCACTGTTTTAAGGTGTAATGAAACATTCAAAGCTAAGAACAATTTTAAGTGTTTACGCTGATCCCCAAAAACTAAATCATCTAAGCTTAACTTTCTTAAGTAATCAAATCACTAAACTAACCTATTTGTTCTTGATAATCCATCAGAGTGGACGATGATTGCTGTCCTCCATCTTCCATTTCGACTGCAGTAAGCAGATGCCAAGTTTGCTGTGCCGGACATGTCTCATTTGGGTAGCAGTTAGATGAGGATGACGGTGTGCCGCACATCTTTTCATGCAAATAAGACTTCGTCTCGTTGCTACCACGAGTTAGCAAATCCATTCAAATTCCAAATCCCCAAATCGTCTATTTGTTCGTTTCACTACACAATAGAGAAAAGATAAACTTTTCCTTTCAGCATTTAGCCGAAAAAATAGGCGCGATATTCCTCAAGATATATCTTGATGGATTCATAAATTCCGAAACTTATACAATTCTTATATAGTCCCTCAGAAACAATTTCCCTAATAGCACCAAAAATCACCTTTATGAGTTAGTTGCGTGGTCATTTTAGAATCAAGTTAAGGAGAGAACCATCACAGCAGACTATGATGTGGTGTACGACCTGCAATCGGTTCTGATACCTTACTTTTCTGAGAGACATGCAAACATAATATAAAACGCTCCAATCAAATTGTCAACACATAATCCAAAGCTTATTGAAATAAAAACAAACTTGCATCTCCAAGTACTTCCTCAAACTTTTTTCTTCTCCTTTCTTCTTCAGCTTTAAATGATGTCCTCGTGAATCAAAAAAAGTCGAAAAACTTTGAGTGGACAATGAAGGAGTTGTGAATGCACAACAAAAGAACATACAGATACAAAATATGTGTGACGAATTTCAACAGACAATATTTTTTTTAAGGATGGGAGGGGGTGTTAAAGGCGTGGGAGCAATCATACATTTGCGGGGAACAATGTAAATGAGAGGAGCAAAAAAGCCACCAACTACTGTTGTATGAGTCTATATGGTGGTGAGGAGAAAGTTGTGTGCACGAGGAAATGATGACGAGCTCGCAAAACCATATACACACATACATCATCAGCCGATCCTACAAAGCTAATTCCTTTCTCTCGTCCCATTCACGCGAGTCGAAAGGAGCAAATGCCTAGTACAGAAGGTTTGATTAACAGCCTAGCGAGTGACGGACTGTAACTCAGTACTGTTTCCGAAGCAGTTACTGAAAGGAATCACTTCTCTTCACGCAACAATGAACTACGTGAAGGCACGCAGTAATGGATGAGTCCAACCTGAAAGCATGCACAAACTACGGCAGCGTATTCACTATTTCATCAATGTTGTGTCTTTACTAAATACACTCAGTACCATTTTCAAGTCATTTACAAAAGTGGAAAATGTCACGCAAAAATTTTGCAGTTAGTCACTTCAAGTGGAAACAGTGATAGCTTCTACGTTCTATGCAAACAGATCCATGAACAATGATGCGGCAGTTGACCAATTCTATTAATCACAAATAGAGATTTAATCCCCAAGCATAATCTACGATACCGTTGACGTGAGACATAATCAGCTTAGTGGAAAATCGAAATTTACTGTCATTAAACCAGCGAAATTTTTGAGAATAACTAGAAGGCACAACCAGCAATTTCGGATTACAACAACAGTGTTTATTGTCAATCTTACACATTGGTGAATCGGCATTTATCTTTAATATCAAAGAATTTTTTCTCTTTTCGTCCAACAGTGTATCTCTGTGTAAATCATTTGCGCTGTACTGGATATTATCTTATAAAATCTGTCCTGAGTGGTACTGTCTCGGCGACCCAACACAACTGCCAGGAAATCGTTCTCTTAATATCTGGTCTGAAGTCAGATAATTCTAAGTAATCGAAATTAACACACCTGTCACAAACAGGATGACATGTAAAACACTAAGAATTCAACTATTAATCTCCAAAACGTGGAAAGACAATGAACGAGTGAAATTCGGTATTATGATAAGAACTTTGGTAATTCTAAAGATTTGGCGAGCTGAGTAAACTTGGACAACTCATCAAATGGGTGGGCAAACAAATTTATCCCATGTCATCAAATCTAACTAAACAAATGGCGAACATACCCGAAGAATCTAATCAAACAACTGTAAGAGCCCTTACAATCACACTAAGAGAATGTTAAATTCCTCGTATCGGGCTAACGGATTATGGAAGTATAACATTACTCGAAAAAAATGATTTGCAAATTCGTCATCACTTTGACACTATATAAACAATTTTACAGTCTGCTATCAAAATAAATTAATTATTCCTAATAAAGTCACTTTTTAAGACGGCACTGAAAGAAGCCTCCAGTAATTTCATAAAATGATGATAAAACCTCTACAAATCAGAACTAGATAATGAATGATGGTGACAACCCTAACAATGTTGATTTCTTTCACTCCTCAAAATATACACTAACTAGTAGATATATAAATAACAAAGGACATTACAGACGCATAAAAGGCTGGAATAAACCTTAAATTGCACGACGCAGAATACTGAATGTAGGGTCATCACATGCTCATTGTAAAAGCAAAAAATCTTAGAAGAAAAGTTGGGAAATATGACAAAAGGATTATGAAAGCCGTCGGTTACCGCAAATCCACGAAAAACTTTCAAACACTGGCTGGTATTGTGGTAGCTGAAATGGTGGGGAAACTAAAATAAGTCAGTAAGTCGCTAAAGATCAGTCAAAATGTACCGGAACTAAATGTTGCGAAGACCGAACAGACCAAGACAAGAAGGTATTTGAACTCTAGTCGCCCGATGTGGAGGTAATAATATATGGTAAAATATTTAATGGAAAATGACATATGGCTAAAGCGGTCAGAATCACTGTCAATGTAACAAACAATTAAAAAGAAAGGGATGATTTCATAGTCAGGCTCTATCATCATGAGCTTCCGCAAAGCATTTATATACTACTACCGTATCTACCATTATCGGTAGATGAGATATAGTGAATAATGAAGTGATTCGGGCGGAAACCAAGAAACAGACGAGAATCCTTGTTTTGAACTACATGGGACAAATTTTTAAATTGCAACATGGAAGAATAGAAGAAATCTAGTCAGAAATGATTAAATGTAAGATAAAAGGTAAAAAAAAAAATATAAACAAGGCTATTTAATTTGATGGAATCTGAAATTTAATTGAAAAAACTTGGTTCAGGGAATCTAAAATTACTGTGCCATTACAACAATTGATAGAAAATACAGAAGTTTCAACTTACCATTATAGAGGACAGAATTTAATGCAGCAGTTCGATCTTTCTGATCGGTTCAAATAAGATACATGGTCCCAACATCCCCTTTATTTTGAGTCCTGAAATGCACTAAAAAGAGCGCAAAA
Organism: Setaria digitata; assembly: GCA_003640385.1. Lineage (NCBI taxonomy): Eukaryota > Metazoa > Nematoda > Chromadorea > Rhabditida > Setariidae > Setaria > Setaria digitata. The sequence goes on along the minus strand of RCAB01000255.1, from coordinate 71,222 downwards.
AAAAGTAGCCTGACGAATATTGGATTACCTGTTTCGTTTTCGAAATTCGTTCATGCGAATCATTGAAATTTCCTCACTCAACAAGTGAACAAATCTAATAAAGCTTCAGAAACACACTCATCTATGTAGTTCATTATAATTACTGCGCTATAATTACCACATCAAACCGATGTTTCTTTCTTGTTAATGAACAGGTAATTATAACACCGTTTCCCTCCCCACTTTCTTCTCCTTCTACACTTTTCAATTTACAAAAGAAAAAGGCAACTGCGTACGTGTGTTCACGCAATACTTTAACAAAGTATTGCCATGAAGCTCAAAGATAACTGTATGGCTACACATAGACATGAACTCGCGCGTATAACTCATACGCACGCACACGCGGAAAGTGGAGAACCACGGACGATAGGAGTCAATCGGATCTCACAGACACATGCTTCTAGCTACAAAACAGGACAAGCTAGAATTACCGCCGTGAACAGAATCAGACCACGTACAGACACCACGTAGACGTGAATCAATGGCCCGGATGAATGCGTGTCCAAACGTTTACTAGTGATATGTTGGAGTAACATGCTGTCGGAAAGAGTGAAGGAAGTGAGGAAGAGGAACGAACATTATGCAGCTTAATGGTTAGAGAGAAGACATAGAGAGACTAGAGAGAGTGCACCTTTGTGAGAGCATCCAGTGAAGCACACATTTCAATTTACACACTCATCAACATGATGTATGCATGTCTGTCCATGTAAGCGATGGAGGAGAGCCAAGGTAGTTGGAGCACCGCCAAGAATGTCTCAGGAATCACAGAGCACGAGAACAGCTTAACTGCTACTGTCTGAACCTTAATTAATGAGACATCATTGTAGAGGAGGCGTGGGAGTCGTTCCGGACGCTGAGTTTCAGTATTGGGGAGTGAGGTGGATGTGTGTTTACGTGACCTGAAATATAGACGGATGGAGTGGTCCAGTAATAAATGCACTGCTTCCGCATTATGTAATTTACCGGAATTCGTCCATACAGACAATCGGAAAATGTCATAATTTCGAAAATTAATGATAAAAAATAATGATGATCCACATGCATTGCAGTCGAACTTCGTTTTTACGGAATCAACGGAACACACAAATTGGGGAACTGAAAATTTTCATCAAATAGCACAATTTTGTATATCTAACTGATGAATAATTCAAAATTGAATGAGGTTAAGTCAGTCAATTATTTCCGATTCAAAAGAGTTATCTTTGATAATTTCGTGATTAATGAACCAGAAATGAATTGGGCCAACATAAATTGAGATAATTAATATGAATTAATAATCGTTCTTGTTGTGTCACAGTTATTCCGGGGAAGTTTTCGGTGGAAGAAAAGAGAAGGCAGTATTCCGGTTACCTGTCTTGAAATATACACTATATCATATCGGTACGTAGAAATGCAGCTAACCATTTCAGATAGCAATGTCGAAACTAAAGAACCGGTCGAATTCATTATCTTATCGGAGTAATTCCACTATCAACTGATAAGGGAGGGATTCATAATCACTTTACGTAATCTGCTGATTCTTTAATAAAAGAGTTTTTTTTATTTTCTTTTGAATGTAAATTATGATCTGTTGAAATGTTAGAGGGAGCTGTTGATATCACTGACAAGAAACTTTCGTATTTCTCATCCCTGATGCCAAATATTGCTGACAAAAATTAGTTCCTTGCGATGTATAAAACGAAAGGTAAATACAATCCAGAAATTGTACTCATATCTTTGGGGTCAGGTATTCAAGCTGCACACATTTGCAGAAGCCGGTTTTCTCCTTTTCTGATATGATACAACAACAGGTTCACTTTATTTTTTTTTTCGGGGTGTCATCTGCCCTGATAGTATCAGGAAAATTCTTATTTAACATGGAAGTTTCTAATCCTAAAGTCACTGAAAAATGAAAATGACTTATTTAGTTTGAGAATTTTTATCGGTCTTTGTTCAAGAAAGGAAGTATAAAAGTAGACAGTATTTGCATCTAAGAGGTCTAGCAACTCTTTGTAAAATGTTCGTTTACTTAGTTCTTTACGAAGACTTTCCTCTTCACTGTCCACTTTACTAACCTTCCTCAGCTCTCTGTCTACCTGAAGTCCCTTATTTCACTCCTGTGATTCATTTTGCACAAATACTAATTTTTTTCTGGAGCGTTTAATTTACCACTTATTATCCCTCCACAGTTCTTAGCTTAAGCCATTTCTCCTTGTAACTGCTAGCTAGACTGTTTGTAGAACTTTTCTATGAAATTTAAGGCTGTATTTTTCTACTTTTCAACGGTACACTATTCATTTCCATGTTGTGACTTATCCAACAGTTCTTGCATTTTTTTTTTTGAAATATAATTTATGAATATTGTATTTAGAACTGAACCATCCGCTTTTTCGTTGCAGCCAATATTGAAAAATTTTTTCAAGAAATCATTTTGTTTGTCATCATTTACTTCCAGGAATGTCTATGACAAATTTATTTTATTTTTAGTTATCTGTTTTTTTTCTTTTCTTTTTTTAACAAATCTATATGGTTAGGCTTTCGTTCAAGCAGTAACTATTTTAAGACTGAATTCATAAGCACTAGATCAGACAAAAAAAAGAAAGTTTTTTTCGTGTATAATAATTCGTTTTTTTTTTTGAACAAAGATTTCTTTCTTTTTTCTAGCCATTTGACTAATTTTGTGAACTCATTTAAACTATTTATAGCTCACATTTTGACACTGAAAATCCCTTGTATTTCCGGTTTTTACCTTAATTAATAATGTTTATATTCTGGGTCTTTTGATTGAATAAATTAATGATGTTGTTGGCAATATGAGAATTTCCAGCTTTTAATTTTTTTCATCAGTCTCAACCAATTATTATAAATTATCTCCGAGTTTTGTATGCAAACCTAGGACGATAATTCATTAATTGTGTGGTGTGAAAAAAAAAACACACACACACACAAACACACCTGTTCATTCATTAGTTACTATTTTAAGTGTTATCTAAGGAACTTACTTATTTGTATGTATGAATGAGGAAAAAATGAAATGAAAACCATTTCGTATAGACTTAGTTAATCAGACAGAAAGTTATTCTCCCATTTTACTATGATAGAAAAGCTTAAGTTTTTTGGACTTCTCTTTTTCGCAGCAAAAAGTTTTTCAAAAAGTGACAATTTTCCAAGGAACTCAATGTTTGCAATTAGTTTTTTCCGTCTTTCCTTTTGGCGAAAGTGAAAAGAAGATTGAGTTGAAGGAAAAAAAAAAAAAAACCGATCAATTTCTATATTTTAGATGCACATAGAACACTTATCTTCCAAAATTTACTATTTCCCACCAAACTTTTACCTTCTTTTTCCTTCTTCCACAAAAAAAAAAAAGAAAAATCACATTATATTTTTTATGCACTCGTTCATTTTGACAGCTTTCTCTCTGTTACTTTTTTTTTAGCAGGAAAAAATTTCAATTAATTGATTATTTGGGAAAAAAAATGATATTATTACATTTAAATGAACTACTAAATGCACTTTTTTTTTAAAAATTCTAATTATCAGGATAAGTAGATTAAATGGATAGTTTGAAACTGTCATCTATGTTTTTCCAGAAGCTCTACATAATTTCTGCTCAGATCGGGTATATTGCATTCAGGTAAAATATTATGTTAAGTTACCTGATAGTTCCTTTCTTTTTTTGTATTCCTTTAATCTGTCATGTTATAAATATATTTTTCCATTTTCACAATCAGACCTTTTCCTCTCTTTTTCTTAATTTATTTGTGATTACAGTCATCTTTCTGAGTGCAGTGCCTTCCAAAATTTGTAAAAGTTTTTTTTTTTTTGTTTATATCAAATTTTCATTTTCCTGAATGGCTGATTTCTATTTTTAAATGTATGCCTAGCAATTCTAGTTCCATTGTTTGGTGATGGTTGATCGGTCGAATTATTTAGGTTGAAGTCATTAACTTTCTAAAAGTAATGCATAATTCTCGATGATTGAAATATGCATATAAATTGAATTTAATAAACACCACATTACTTGCTATCTATCTGCAAAATAATTCTACAGTCTTTGTTATGATTTATATCATACTTACAGAAGAATGCTTTATGAGTCACTGACAATTATATCATTTATCATTCTTATCTTATTATTATAATTTAATAAATTAATTTGCTGTTTAAAAGTTGCACTAGGTGAAAAAAACGAGGAAAGCAAATAAGTTAAGCACAAAAGTAGCCTTTTTTTCCTTGGCACTTTTGCTATTTATTAACCTAGCCAGTTTTCTTTCTTTTAATTTGATGGCTTTTATTGCTTACTAGTTATTAACTATGACTTCTCTAACTTAGCTCTGCACTTTAGAAGGTTATATAAAGTTGTATCTACCTTTGTTTGTAATTTAATATATTTTTTCTCGAAATCTGCAGCAATACTTCTGCTGGATTATGCATCTTTCCAATTTTCACCATTTCGCAATCGTTTAAAGATAAACAATTTTTTGACTATTTCATTTCGAAAATCTCCCTTACTGCCTAGAAACAATATGGCTTTTCTGGAAAAAATCTATTTTTCATGAATCAGACATCTTTCGTTTCGCTCCATAGCCGAAGTAGCATTTTGTAATAAAAGCAATGCTGCACAGGTAACAGGTAGCCATGTACTTATCATAATATTGAATATTCATCCTTTTATCCTCACCAGGGACACTCTTTTTCCTTTCTTATTTCAGTTTTTGAAAACTTCAATGATAATTTCTTACCTGTGGCATTAGTTCACTGTTTCTTTGATGAATGCAGAAGTTAATTGGAAAAATTTTTCCATAGCCATTTTATGAAACGAATTCAGAACAGATGCAAAATACAGGCAGGGTACCGCTAAAATTGTGAGCATAGAAATAACTGACTTGATGAATGGAAAAAAAAGATGAAAAAAAAATTTACTGAAAACAAGCAACTTGGACAAATTATGCAACTGGTGCAGATGTTCTGGCTCATGAACTGGCCTTGGTTTTCCTTCGTTCTGTTTTTTCAGCTAATTACATTGCATTTAATATTAGTTTCACTTGTTCTGAAAATCTGTTTGTATTTAATTTAACAGATAAACATCAAAAAATTTGATAAAATCGTTTAAAATGCAGTAAACAAAGTCTCCTTCGTTTTTTAAATATTTTCGAGAAAGCAAATGCTTAAAATGAGAAGATTGTAAGTACATTTGTCAGTAATTAGTAATTTTTTTTCCTCGAGAGAGGAAGACAAGATGAACAGTTTCAGTGATTTGAGTACATAATTGATTAATTAAATAGATATGATTTTAAGTAACTTCAACTTACCCCAATATTCCCTCATTGAAGATGCTCAGAAGATAGTACAAATGTTATAATCTCAGAAAGACTATTGTTTTCGAATTAGACAACGGAATTCATGAGAACAACATGCATTGCTGTTTCAGTTTCACGGATGCATGCTTAATTGCAAACATAAATGTTTCAACTGAGTGTTAATACATATTCATGATGACAATATATTTGACGCTTCTAGCGCTACTGCATCATAGTGCCACTGATAGGCCCATCACTGTCTCGTTGATTCTTAAAAGTTTTTGTAATTTACCTTCTGAAACCAACTTTCACTATAAGCTATATTTCGGTTTATTTACTCTTAAATTTACTGCCAGTTCAACAAAATCGAATATCTTCTCTAGTTGACTGATATTTTGAGGAATAATCAATATTCGAAATGTGTTTTAATTTAGTTTAGTAATTAGCAGTAATGGTTGGAAATGGATCGTCCACCAAATTCAACTGTCCTGTACAATTTTAAGAAAAGATAGAGGTAGTTAGTTATTTTAAAAGCTTCAAGATGGTTGTGACCAATGTGATGGAAGTATTCCAAAATAATGCTAAATTCGATAAGTAATTAATGTCAAAAAAAAAACCGATATACTGATTGACTGAAAAAAAAAAAAAAAAAAAAAAGAAAAAATCACCAACTTTTTAACTATCCAAACAAATATGATTTGATCAAAGTAAATAAATATAATTTTTTTCGTTACTTACCTTAAAAATTTCTTTACATAAATTTTATTACCATTCCATGAGAATATATTTTGATAAAATAACTATTGTGCTAAGAAATTATCCGAACAAATGTACAGTTTTGAACCTCTCAAAATTTAACAAATGTTTCTTAGAAACTATCTAAAAAAAAAAAAAAACTGCCAAATTTTGAATCTTTCAACATTTAAAAAAGCAAAAAATAAAAAATCAGCTTAGCACTAAAAGCTATAGTCAATCATTGTTTCGAAAACTTTCCCTTTCATATTTTGACATCTGCCATTGTAAGTTGCATAATTCCAACTAATCGTAAAAATTTTAACTATGTTCGTTTGTTTTTTTTTTTTTTAATTTGAATTTAGTTTATTTACATATGGAGGATAACATTTGATTTATTCGTCAATTATTTACTCTTGCAAATTCTAAAAACAAAAGGAAGGAAATAGTAATGAGCAGTTTTCGTTCCTTTTCTCATTTTCTTTTCTTTTTTTTTTTTTTTTAATTTTTGCTTTCGAGGAAATGGTTTGTAGTTTGTACTTATTTTCATTCTCTTTTTTCCTTTTTTTTTTTTTACCGCAACAGTATGATAACGTTATTATATTTTATGGGTGCAACGAGCATCCGGTACAAATTGGCATAATTCATTTACGGGTGAACTATCCATGAAAAGTAACGATAAATTATTTTAATGTATTCTTTAACTCACATTTTACAATCTTTTTATTTGAGGATTTTGTTAACGATTTCATTATTGATTAGCTTTGATAAAATTAAAAAAGACGAAGAAATAAGTATTGATGATTATAAGGTTTTACCGAGATTTTACCGAAATGACTCAAAGTTAACACTTACAGAATGAAAATTCTAAATTTATCAATTAGTGATTTCAGTAGCACTGTGAGTAGTGCTTTAATAGAGCAGAAGTGATAATATTATTAGAGACCAGCGGAATTACAAATATAATAGAATTGCAGAAAGACAACATTCTAATTAAAATTTTCAGTTGTGATTGAATGAGTTCTCAAGACTGCATGTGGAACGGTAGCTCCAAGAATGTTTTCACGTTGCAAAAGTGACGACTTTTAAATCACATCGAGTGAAATTAAAATTAGGTATATTAAAGGGCATAAATATAATATTCTGAACAGTGTGACGAATGCATATTAAGAAGCATTGTATACTCGTTTTAATGAAGGGATGAAGGGAATAAAAAGTAATAATTGCAATGTTTTACAAAATAAACAGAAGCCGTCATTAAATTGTGGTATTTGATGTATACCTTCATCCCATCTCACATGTCCGATTAAGCTGATATTTAGTTAGATCTGAACATTAATTATTTAGTTTCCAATAATAGTTCCAGTTGTTGCGAAATCATTTTTAAAGCAAGAATAAATTTATTTATATATTTTTAAAAACAGCAATCTTTATAATTTATCGAACTAGTTAAGGAATAAATTAATTTTTCGATCCATGCGACCTTTAATTTTAATCATTTATTTGTTTATCGAACATTTATCTAATCTGAGTATTGTTATAGCATCATGTCTGAATGATGTTCGCAATTAAGATTACATATAGGTAGTTGTCTATTAGCTCGTCGCACAATCTATTAGCTAATTAGGTCCGAAAAGAAAAATTTTTCTTTTTGATTTCAACAAAGTTTGTTGAAGACAATTTGAGCACAAAAATATTATAATATACTTCCATGCACACTTAGATATATCACTCTGTTACATATCAAATTAGCCTTCGTGGTCTTAAAAACAATTGAAAAAAATTTCAAACCAAAAATGAATAAATACTTTACTCTGTGAAAATTAAATTTATCAAAAATATTGCGCAACAAATTTAATTTTCATTCTTGCAATTTCTCTTGATTTTTTGCAACAGTAACTCTTCCAATTAAATATTTAATCAAAAATAAGAGTAAAAAGCTTAATTGGTAAGTTGATAAGCAATGTTAGTTATCAACAATAGACTTCTAGAACGATAATCTCTATTTATCAATCAATGTTCAGCTTGATTATCAGTAAAGAATGCATTGCATCCTCCTGATGATCAGAAGTTGTTTAGCAGTGATAGTTATCATCATGTTCATAAAAGATATTGTACGACTGATATTCAATTTTTGTTATATTTCAATTCACTTTTTATTATTTAGTAAAAATGTGTGTTTACTGCTTTATCAATATCAACTTCAATCTTATTGTTTATTACTTTTTGACCACAAGAAAAACTTAAAACTGTTAAAAACTACTGTCATTGAATTGTAGACAAACAAAATTCTTCACTTGATAAAAATATGAAATGTTGTTGATTTTGTTTGCAAATAAAAGAAGCCAAAGGATTAGCTAATTTTTAAGTTTCATTACTTTGATACCAAATAGCTGGGGGCTTATTGTTATTGCTTCATTTAGGATGTCTTCAAAATTTTAGAACTCTTACTCAGTTAGGAATTAAACAAAAAATTTTGACTTCATTAAGGCATTTTTGAGTGGGAAAACAAAACGGTTAACTAACATCCCTCAACATTGATACTGTTCATTTTTACTTAGTTTGATCTGAAAATTGGACCTTTTTTTCAAGAATTGAAAATAGAATATAAACTTCTCTCTTAAGTTTGTACTCAATACCGGATCAAAGATTAGTTAATTAGTTGCTTTATCAGTGACTGCTGAAGAATTTATTCCAAATAAGACAATCTGATATTTCTCGAACTTCTCCTTTTTTTTTTTTCTTTTTAATATTACGTACTTTATCCATTGATAGGTAAAAGAAATAGGCGAGAAAAGAAAGGGAATGATTGTTATGGTTTTTGAGCATGAAGTTTGTTCGGAAAGAATGTGTATGATTATTCAGGATGCCAAGAATGCTAATGCAAATGTACAGCAGTCAGGTATATAATGATGCCTTTAGCATCAATCTCACCAATCTATCTTTCTATCTTTCTCGTACTTTTTTTTTTTTTTTTTTTTTTAGAACAAGAGATAAAGGGGAACATTTTCATTAATTTTTATGTGCTTCGTATGGAACGCTTAATGTTGATATTTGTAACAGCTTCGAGAAGGCTCAACTTTTAATCAAAAGTAAATATCTGTTTCGCTATTTGCCACACAAAAATATCTCTCCTTCGTCATGAATGAATTGCATTTATTAGATTAAATAATTTTAGAAGAGAAGAAAAAAAAAAGTTAAAGTTAACTAAACTAGAAGAGAAAAAAATAGGAAGATATTTTTGAAATGTCGAATTATTTCTTACATCTGACTAATAAATAATGGGATAGAGGAGGAGGGAGGGGGGGGGGGGAGGGAGCAGGGAAAAAAACGATAATGATAACATTGAGTAATCATTTTTGATGATAACAAATATGTTAAATTTGCAAAATTATCGCCTTTCTTATTGTGGAAGAAAATTGCTTCCAGGAAATTATGTTCATGCAATTAATCATAACTGGGCCATTTACGCTATTGCTACTTTTTTTTTGGCAGCAATAAAATTAGCTATAAAAGCTAACTGATTCTATTTAATGGCAATCAATAATTCTGTTGGGACATTTTTTAATTTTTCCTAATTACACTTATATGAATGATAATATCAAATTGATATTTTCTTATCACTTATTTGATTAATTGTGATTGCTGTGTTGAAATCATTGCTGTTGAATAATAGCATCATAGCTTATTGCAATATGTAATCTTTAAACAAATCATCTCATTCTTCATCAAACTGAGATTAATCATTTTATGGTGCTGATCTTTTTTATGATAATTATTCAATGAAAGATAATTTAGATTTTGATACTAACAATGGCTGTAAAAATTTAACACAAGTACAAAAGGGATACAATAACAATAAGTGCCAGTTTGTCTGATTTATCGAACAATCAGTAATTATTTACAACTTACTGATTTCTCTCTCTTTTTTTGCTAGAAACTTTCAAAAAACATAATTCTTTACAATTTCATCAAAAAAAAAAGAAAGAAACTTTGGAAGAAAATGAAGTAGAAAACAATTAAAGTGGCACGGTGCCGTTTTTTTTTTTTTTTTTTTTAATGAAAAATGATAAATATTGTCTAGCATTCTTTCTCGTACGTCACTTACGAGGAAAAGCGAAAAGGAGGAGGAAGCGGGTCGAAAAGGAGCTAGAAAGCAAGGAGATCGCAGATGTGGGGGTTACGGGAGATACGGGAATACGAGGAAGATCACCACCAAACCGGACGTAGCACACTTTCGAATTACTTTTTTTTTTTATGGCAAACGAGAAGCTTTCCTGCATTTATCCACTTCGAGACTTTTAATTTTTGCCAAAAATGACACTTTTTATTTGCTTTTTTTTTTTTTTTTTTTTTTTTTTAATCAAAATCGAAATCCAAGAAGAAACGATGAACGCTCCCCGAACATGAATCGTTTCACTCTACCGCAGAAACTTTTGTTGTAATATAATTTGTATTTTGTCAAGTAATGTCTTAACCGAATATCTATTATTATATTTAATGAACATGTCTTTTACAATTTAGTCATAATTTTACGATAAAAAGAAATCAAGTTAGCTAATCAATTGATAAGAGGCGATTCTTTATCTTTTTCATTTCCTTCCTGTTATTGTTCGAACGAGCCAATAAATTTTATACATATTTATAGATATTGAACGAGTTTGTAACTAACAAGTAAAACTGATATTACTCATTTACTTGAAATTTTCACTCGATGAAAATTAATTGAAAAGAAAAAAAGTTAAATTTTTTCATGCAAAATTAAAATGATTAATTTCAATGGAGAATAAATTTAATTAAGGGCGATTATACAACAAATTATCTGTTTCAAAAAGGACAAGTTGTTCAGTTATGTCAGGTGCATAAATGCACATCAACTATTGCACTAGATGTCCGAAAACTTCTAGTAATCAGTAGCGATAATCTTAAAAAGATTTGTTAAATTTCGTTTTTGCTTTCTGTTCGCATTTCTTCTTCGTTTGTTTTCAAATTTTTTAAAATCTACAGTTTTTAACATTTGAACATTTTCTGTTCAAAATTTCTTTTTTCAAATTCAAAAAAAAGAACCTTCAATGCAAATTTTCATCAATTGTTGAGCAATTTTTCTGATAAGTTTTAATTTTCAAGTTTGCTATTAGCAAAATAATTTTGGCGTAAACATTTTAATTTCCTTTCTTTTTTTTTTTTTTTTTTTTTTCGCTATAGATTTATTTGGCATCAATGTTGTTGTGCTGTCATTTCAAAATTGACGAATTCGGTTCATTCTTCATTCTGATCTTGATGTCATTTTTTCACCCTGAGTTTATCTGAAATGCAACAGTTTAGTCTAGTAAGTAAATGATAACTAACAAAAGGTGTAATTTTTACAGCACTTATAACTCCACGCACTGAATTCCATCAACAACTACTGAAATAATCGACGTAGTGTATTTCTCAATAACTAGCATAAATACTTTTCAATCATTGCCATTTTGTGGACATCTACGTAGAAGTTTTTGGCAATTTTAGTATTTCATCGATCGTAATGAATAATTAAGAAGGTGAAAGTATAAATTTTGTAAAAAGAAAAAGTTGAAAATTTATCAAATTTATTTGAAAATTAGAAAAGAAATGTCTTCACCTCAAAAGATAAGACAGATAATCGTACTTTTTCTTAGGCATTTTGAAAAACGTTCAACATTACATTGTTGATAAGTAGTAAGCAATTGAGGGTGGTAAATGGAAAAGTTTTAGAGGGAAGCCCTGGCGGAAAAGACTTGGGAAGGTGGAAAAGAAGATTAGCTAAATTGCTTCAAATCTTAATGAATTCTAACAGGGCTAACCAGAGAAACCTTCTTCTTTGATTGATGAACGCAAATGTACGCACCATTTTGCAGGCCTGCAAAAAAAAAAAAAAAAAAGTGAAAAAAAAAAGTTCTTTTTCTGCTTTCTAGCAACATTATGCTAAGAAATTTTACTTATTGATGTTATCATTGATATATTGTTTTCCAAATGTTGATATTACAGCTTTTTTTTTTGTTTTTTTTTTTTGGAAAAAAAAGTTCATTGTCCTTTTCCTTTTTTAACTTTTTTTTTTTTTTCGGCAAATCATATAATAGAAATCGCAGTAACTGCAGCGCAGCAGCAATCTTTTCGCCCTTCTTATCATACGAGGGACACAAAATCAACATTATCAAAAAGTATTATCTGATCTGATTCTAACCAAATATCATTCATTTCATTTCTGATTGTATCTTTTAAATTGTAAACCTTATCTCTCTTTGATAAATATTTTTAAATTGAAATATAATTCAGCTTATACTCATTTTCCTTTGCTCCTATATGTTTTTCTTTTTTCCTTTTTTTTTTTTTTTTAGTTTTTTTTTAATAACTATACAGTACAATTTGTTGGAAAGAAACGGAAGCAATAGAATAATTCTCAGCAAGACAAAAGATAAAGGGAAATCTCAGAATATCTAGAAAGACGCAACAGGCCTAGACTTCTTTTGGTGGAGAATTTGATGTGGAAAAGAAATGAAAGAGAGTGAGGGATGAATTTTAACAAAATGCTGTTGTCTGATGTTAAAGACCTCGGATCTAAGAGAAACTTAGCTCTTCGTCGTTTCCGTCTTTTTTTATCTCATTCCTTAAAAAGTTACTTTTACACTAACATTTTAGAATTTGTAAAACTCATTTTGCGGACATCTATGTAGCAAATGATAATTTGTCCATTCAGTTCCTTGCATTTTGAGTGGTAATTTGATCTGCAATCTAACTAGAAAGGATATGTGATACCGATTCGAGATCCTCTGGCCTTTGGCCACTATGTCATTCCGTTCTGATCATTATGCTTGCTTACAAAATACTACATTATCATTCATTTTTCTATATTATAATGCCGTTTTAATAAATGCATTTTTTCCAAAAAATTTCCTTCCGAAGTGTCATTTTTAACTGCCTGCTCATTCTTCACCTAATGAAAATCAATTTTACAAATTACAAAAAAAAAAAAATCGTCTTCACTTATTTGAAAACGAAATTATAGTTAAACGAAACACAAATTAATACCATTTAAAAATGTTGTTCTATCTAGTCGTTTTTATTCTAACTAGACAGATTATTCTCGATACCAACTTTCTCATCTTTTCATAACTTCGAGAACGATTCCTTTCAACATTTATACCCTTTGCACATTTCGAACACATCTAAAAAGACCAGAAATCCCATTTTATGCAAAATTTTATTTGCTAGCAAACCTCACACTCTCAAATCGTTCCAACTACACTCAAGCTTTCATAGTTTCGTGTGCTTGTGTTTTCCTTGGCCTCCAACGATGCGTTAGAAATGTAACTGATGAGATGAGATGAGGTAGTTTCTAATTTCTGAACAAATTGGTTCGCCAATCGACTGTCAGTCACCTGTGGTGCAGCCACATTCAACTTACAAAATTCTGTTGCAATTTCATTCTACTTAAATTTTGGAATTTTAATTTGAGAAAAATGAATTTAAATCGATAATAATGGAAGATTTTAATAGGATACAATGTTCAAACAGTTTGTTTTATATTACTCAACTTTCAGGCCAAAAGATTTATATATCAGATTTTATCATCGCCCATTTTTATTAAAATTTAGCCACCACTATAGGGAATATTTTCGTTAAAATTTAAGCATTAATAAAGCTATGATGTAGAGCCATCATTTCATAGCAATTCTTGCTAGATATTTTAATTAAGCCTAGCATTAAAAAAAAAAGGCGTATGCTTTGCTAATTTCTCCTTTAGCATTTAATGAGTTACAGTAAAAATTGCACAGGTTATTAATGAATTAGGCTGAATCTGCCAGGTAAATAATAAGATATGTGGAAAGGGCAGCGTATAGGAATGTTTATAAATTTATAAATCAGTTATTAGTTTTGTCCACTGAATAACAAACAATTCACTGCTGTTATATACGTTGAAGAGGATAATACTGATGATAATGATAAGAATAATAGTGATAAGGATGACGATGATGACCACTGGAACGGTTATCAACATTAACAACATCGTGCTATTCTCTAGGCGCTTCCCCTTGCTTACTTTATATTTTAATTGTGCTATTTCCTAATCAACCTGTAAGATGTCATCTATGATGCAACATGCTATTTGTCTTTACTGCTGAACAATAATTTCATGTTACAGTTAGTTAATCAGTTAGGCATTTTTTCATACATTAGCGGTGAGTGTTTTATAGGTCAATGTAATAAATATCAAAATGATTTTTTATTGTGCCATTAAATGACGAAAAACTGACTTAGCTAAAACAACAAACAATATGAAGTGTACAATTACCGTGTGCTGAGCATTCTGTATCTGTTCTTATTTGTTTGTTCATCAGCTTATTTGAGTATCTGATGACTGAATGGAACTTACAGCAATTATCGATCTTATTTTACTTCTTCTTGAAAAGGGTGTAGTTTCTGTTACTGAATATTATCAGAACTGATAAGTCTTACTCCTCTCTTTTCAATTACTTCATTATCAGCTAATCTGATAACACCTCAGTTTTTTTTTTATTTTTTTCTGCAAATTGATATTAATCTTTTGTCACTAATGTAGCTGTGTAATATACGTTGGCTATAATATACAATTCGTGATGTTACACTCATGCTGATAAAGTGACAAATTGGAATACTCCTAAATTTACTCACTGATAAGGTGATTTTATATGGTTCTCTTTATCCATTTTAGAAGCTTTGATGAGAGTAAAACGTTTTTAGTAAGGAAATTCCAAAATGGAGAGAAAGTATTTTTTGTATACTCAGTCCGGTAAACCATCACTGTCAGGTTAACCCGAGTAACATATAAATTGATAAAAACCCGTGATTAGCACTTCCTTACGTTGGCGTTTAGAATTGGTATATGTTTCATATCAGTTCATCTAAAGAAAATTCACTGAAGATTTATCAGTTCTAGAAGACTTTTTGTCCTTCTAGTGTACTGTATATAAATGCATATGTATGTATGCAAGCAATTAGTTTCTTTTTAACATTCAAGACGTTACTACGTCGAAAAATCAGCTGCTACGTGAACGTGTGAAATCATTTAACTTGTCGGTTTATTTTCATTCATCTTTATTTTCAATCTGCTGCTCATTTAAATATTTCCAATAATTCGATTCATTTAATCATATTTAATTAAACGAATCAAAATTATCAATCATTTCGTTTAACATGAAGGTTCCTTTCTATCATGAAAATTATTGCCTATTTATGGATCACCATTATGTTTCCCAGGTAAAATATCATTTTGATCATTAATGTATGTGTAATGTTGAATTGTGAAATGTAAATTTCAACGAGAGAAAAAAAAAATAATTGTAAAATTATTTAAAATTGGTTCTGGTCTACGTCACAATCACAATACCTACCATAATCATACAGCATTACAAATTATGATCATCAAACTTTTGCATTAAAAGCATTTCAAATCAATTATATATAATACAATACATATACAGATACCGATGTACACACACCTGTGCACACCTTTGCAGAAAACAGTGTTTGCTATCAGAAGTACGCATTGCTTATCTCCGTAATGGATTTCCTTTTTTTTTTTTTTGGAAGACAAATTACGCTTCATCGTACTATCATCATCTCTTTATTTGATCATGTGCTATTAACATCTGTCCTTACTGATATTATCAACTATCATTTTCAATTGATGCTAAATTTGTTTGCTTCTTTCTTTTTCTCTCTTTATTCTTTCAATTAATAAAAAGAAAAATTACCTGTTCTTTTCTTAACTGATTAATTAGTCTTTAACAAATTCTCACAATTTCTGTTTTCTGAAATTACAATTTTAGAAAATTTTGAAACAATCACAAAGTTGTGTTGTTCTATTTTCAGTTAGTAATTATTATCATTTTTCATTTTCTTTTCTTTTTTTAGATAGTGCTTGCGAAAATTATTAGAATTTTGTGACGATAAAAAAGAAATAATTAATATTCATATAATTTTGTATGCACGAAAATGATTAGATTAATAAGCAAGAAAAAAAAAAAGAAATATAAGGCCAGTTTTACACACTAATTAAATTGATATTAAATAGTGTAATTCAATTAATTCATATATGTATAGCAAAAAATATAAGTATGAAAACATTTATTTCATTTTTTTTTTTTTAATATGAAATGTGATTAGAAGATAAATTTATCAAGTTAGTAGTCTAAGCTGAAGTGCCTTTTATGGGACGATTTATTATTTCAGCAAAAACAATAATAAATCGGAAGTTTTCATAATAATTTGTTCAATCTGTTCTGGCTGAAAAATCAGGAAATTTTTCATTGTGCAATCATTCTTATTTAGTTGTGATCACTTGATTTAGATGCTTTTTAAATCTTAAAACTACATTTCAAATGAAAATTGGTCGGCGAAGAAAGGAGATGGAAAAGTGAAAGAGAATAATGAAAAGGAAAGAAAATGGAAAGACGATAAAAAGAGTAGTCGAAACTAAAAATTTGGAAAAAAAAAACTAGAGATAATTCCAAAATTATACAAATATAATAGAGTTAAAAATGATACAGACATTACTATTTGATCAAATGAATTGCCGAATAATTGAAAGATTCGTTTATCTTGCAGTATTGCTATGAGATTGTTTAACCGATAAATATTGTCTAATGAGACTTAATTAAATAAGAAAATTTTCAATTATGCGAAAATAAATTTCACTTTATTATCTTTTAGAATTACTGATGCTTCAATGTAATTTAAAAATTTTTGAATTTATAAAGTACAATGTAATTATTTATGATTTAGAATGACTTGACTATAATCTTTTTATGATCACCACACATGCCATTATTATCAGTCACGTACTGTTAAACACATTTTAAAATTAATTTAAATAGCGAATTTTTGTTTGTCATCCATTTTAACATTTCGATTAATTGGCATTTTGTCACTATTACTGTTATTATCATCATTATTGTTAGTTATTAATTATCATCAATATTAAATTGGAAAAAAAGGCGCTTGTAGTTGAAGTTTAAAAATTGTTGCTAAATTATATTATAAAAGTTCAAAAATAAAAAAAAAAAGAAGGATGATGTTATTATAACAAATTTCAATTCTGATTAGCTTACCGATTAATGAAATTGCTAAATTATGAAGGATAATTACAAAATTTACTAAAGTAATGAAAAATAATTGCATGATAGATAGTAAAGTATGTAGTAGTAATAGTAGTACTTGGAAAAGTATACAGACAATAATTATCATTGCTTTTAATCAAATTATCATTTCACCTTCTTTTCTTTTCTTTTCTTTTTTTTTTTCCTCTTACAATTTATGGTGACATCACTTCGTCAATTTTTAATGCGAACAAAATTCACATGCATTTTAGTGCGAAATAGGAAAGACATGAAGTTTTAGCTCCATCCTTTTCATCATATTATATATTTATAAATTATTTCGCATCATTTAATTTCTCATCTTCTCTCCACCCCTTTGCTATCACATAGTTCACTCGGTCACTGTTAATCGAAATCTTTTAATCATTTGGTTTTTACCTCTTTAATAAACTAAATGCTACTCAGCCTACCTGTTACCGTTATTAGAAGACTCTTTGCATTCTCAATAATGAATGTATCATTATTTATTGAAGCGTAAAATGTTTTCCAATAAATAGCAACATTTATTGGAAAATGAAATAGGTCTTCTTCATTCTGTCCACTGATAATTTAATTCATTATCAAAAAATCACTTCCGGTTTTTAACATTCGGTAAGTGTTTTTGTTTTTCACTTCTTTCTATTCTTCCTGTTCATTTATGATCTTCAAAAATTTTAACCGGGCGAAATTTTACGGAGTTTGATTCCTTTAAGAGAAAATAATAATAGTGGATGGAAATTTGGAAGTAGCTATAATCTTCAATTTAAATTGATACATTTTTTATTTTTCAAAATTGCGCTTTTCTGTTTATCTATTAAACAATTTCAGCCCTGAAAGACTATCATTTAACAAAAAAAATTTTTTTTTTTAAATTTTTATCTTTTCCGAAGTTTTGGTTCTTTTGAGCTACTGATTTTGCTTTATTTCGTCGAACGATATTTCAGCATATAAATTAAAACTAGTGAAGTTTAGCTACTAAAGGAAGATTTGATGTTTAATGTCTCAAAACTCAAATTGAGATGATCTTTCAACTTCACTAACTTCTTATCCTGAATTCTTATAAAAGATTAAAGGTTAAAATCTCATTTTTTTTTTTTTTTTTTTTCATCTTTTGCTATCTTCAACCATCAATTTTTCCTCTCTCTCAAACAGAAAAAAAAAAAAGATTTGGGAATTATAAGTTCTTTTTCTCATATTGCCGAAGTTGTTGACCTTAATCAAAGAGAAAAAAAGTAATAGTAAACAGAAGAGGTCAGATTAGTGCTGAACTTAAGAATAGATAAAATAAGAACTTAAATTTTTATCGATTTAATTATTATTCTTGCATTAGCGGTTGCATTATCCACAAAGAGACCACTATGATTTATTGGCAAGGTTTCTGAAATAATAAATTTTACTTGCCTTGTCACAAAATATGTTTAAAATTTTCAAGATTTTATTTTGGAAAATAAAATATAATGTATAAAATACATTAATTACATATCATCATGATTAAGTTAGTATTGATCAATGTTACATGTCTGTTTCCAGCAGAGGTAAATACATGGTGAGAGCTTGTAGTAATTGGTAAGCACTGTAATGGATGCTATTAGGCATATGCTGATAAAAACTGTTAATTATCAGTAACCAAAGAGAAATTGCTTATAATAACTATATATATATATAAAACGAAATCATAGTAAATAATGTAAAAGTAAAATTGATAGCTACCTGTTTTTCCCTTTTATACATGTTTGATAATGATTTTATGACAATTGCGCATGAAAAATTGTGACAAAGGTGAATGATCGCGGAATATATCAATTACCTCCATCCATAAACTCTCTTTCTCTCTCTCCCTCTTCTCATTAGGACCAATACAGAGACGATCTGAACGGCTACGAAAATGAACTGACTATTTGTTAGACCGGAGTAAAACAAACAATAATTAGTTATTTAAAGAAATGAGAAAGGGTAGAGTAGAAGAATGACCAAAATATTGTTTTAATATATGGAATATTTAACATATTGGACCATTCATCCCCTGTCATCACATATCACTTATCAATATTTTGATTCTGTCAGGTGATGATCAATTTTTACTTTCAAAAATTTTTATCAACGATTACAATTTCATAAATTTAGTCAAATCTGTGGAAAATTTCATAAGTGACAGAGAAATTTTTGACTGATTTTACCAGTTGCTACTTTTAGTCACTTTAATATCTGAGTATAATTTACTTTTGCTACTTTTTCATCTAAAAAATATGAAATTAGAAAATTTATGACTACAGTTGAATTCATCAAAATTCTTTATTGGAAATTTAACATTTGTTGCAAATTTATTTATCGTTTTGAATCTTCTTGACTTTATAATATTATATTGCCATCTTAGAAATAAGTATCGTTTGGTAACGAGAAAGACAGCGAAGAACAAAGAATACAAAGGAGCAAATGATAATTTTTCCAAATTTTAAAATCTATCAATTGCGGCAAAAAAAATTCAAAAAATTGAAGGCGGCAATAGTAAGCAGTGCAATATCATTTGATGAGAAACGTAAAAAAAAATTGGGTGAGAGAGAAGAGAATTACTTGTATATATTTTTCATTTTTATTGGATTGAAATAAATAATTAGAATGAAAAATTTTCATAAGAAGAATAATAATAGACTAATAGTAAAACGTAAACAATACACAGTGATAACGTATGCATGGTATTGAATTTCCTAAACATTTTAGATTCATCATATCTTTGTAAAATTAAGGTTTTTTTCTTCTTTTGTTTTTTCCACCTTTTTTTTATAAACCTTTTGTTTTCCCGAAGTACAAACAACTGTCAAATAAAATAATTATAGCCACTGGCATCGTCGCTTTCGCTGTCCTCAATTGCTACAGCAGATGTTGTAGGCTCGAGATTGCACCGGAAAATCTACCAACTGTCACTGATTAGAGTGAATTTATAGAAACTAGAAAATTGTAGAATAAAAGAACTTCTTCTTTCTTTTTTTTTTTTAAGAAAATTTTTTCTTTCATGGAATAAGTTAATCAGAAAAAAAAAAAAAAACATATAGCTATCGAAAATTCGCCTCTCAAAGTTTTTTTTTTTTTTTTTTTCAAGGAATTGCAACATTACGTGATAAGATTTCGTGAAGTCTTAAATTTACTTTAAAAAAAAAAAAAAAAAAAAAAAAAAAAAAAGAAAAAAAAAGTGAGAGGGGAAAAACGGAAGCTTGTATACAAATTCTTTACATTTGGCACATAGCTTCATACGCCCTTTCCGAACGATAAACGAAATTCAAACTGGCCGAATGGTGTTTAATTTTCAGTTGTTCATCCATAAATTTATATTTTTCTTGAGTTTGTTAATTTATGAAGAGTAAAATTTGAAATTTCACATATTCAAACTTCAATGAAAAGCGGATGTACTGAGGTTGCTCTCGCACTTCGGGAATGCGTCATTCTGCAGAGCTCTTTTTCCACTGTACTAACATTTTGCTAATGATTAATGATCTCTTAAAACTTTTTACAGCGAATAATTAGATTGAGTCGACTGATAATATCATGCTAAATTTAGATATCTATGGCAAACAAGAATGCTTTTTTTTTTTTGAAACGATTTGCAAATTCGCTTTTTATGACCCTTAGAAAAAAAAAAAAAAAAAAAGAATAGTCATTTATTATGCACTAAAAAGGTCAATAATTAATATTTGAAGTGGAAAGGAGCGAAAATTTTGCAAAATGTAAACATCGATCTAATAAATTAATATGTTCAAAGGGCTTGTCTAAAGCGTTTTTGTTCATCCTCACCTCTTTGATAAATTAAATGACTGGCTTCTTGCCAATCATAGAACTTTCAATTTGTTTCAAAGAAACAAACCTGCGACGAAACGGAGAGGAAAATGAACGAATTTTTATCTTCAATTAATTATGGCGATACATATATCTAGACTAGAAAAAAATTTAATGATAGTTTTAATATAATATCAGTTAATTCACTAGAAGGTAAAACGAACGGCTGAATTCAACAGATTAATAATCGTTTACTTTTTTTTTTTTTTTCTTGTTTTGGAAAGATTTGCATAAAAGTAACATCCTTTAAATTTGAAATATTTTCCTTTTTAAAATTTTCTCGCAATAAAATATATTTTCAAGTATTGATGCCATTTTTTTTTTATTAGCACTTTATCAGTTCTGCATTCATTAATTATCAAATCAATTATGCAACTATTTTAATCTCATTAACAATTTAAATTTATTTATATTTATAATACCAAAATAGGCATCCACTGGTTGATTGTCGAATTTTCATAATTTATATTACGTAAACAGTACATGAATATACTGAATTGAGAAGATTTTCGAAAATTTATAGTCCTATTTTCCTTTGATCACATATCACCACATCTGCCAGCTTATTAACTAACCAGTTCATAAGCTCATACACATCCGGACTACATTCTCAACAGATAGACATTAGCTTTAGCAACGAAACCGTGAGAGAGAGAGAGAGAGAGAGGGAGAGAGGTAGAGAGAGAGAGGGAGAGAGAGAGAAAAAAAAGAGAGGATCACTTGCATCTGTACATTTTTCGTCTGTATAATTGTTTCCTTTTTTTCTCTTTCATTTATTTTCAAGCAAGCAAAACGCTGCTAGACTATAGTAATAAGATTGAGTTTGAATTGTATCTGCATTAAGAACTTTAATTATTAGATGTTAATTCGTTAATCTCATTTATGTCAATTTAAATATACCTGTGGTCTATAAAAGTAAACCATCACATATTTTAACTTATTTCGATTATTACTCAGGCAAAAATGAATGTGATACAGTTTTTTACGCTAATTTACATAATGCCATAACAGTTTTAACAGGTTTTCCGTATATTACGCCAGATGAAAACATATGATAAATTTTACCCGAAATATTCTTAAGTCTTTACCTTTTGTAGTATTTCTTTTTCACATATGTCCTCATGTTATGCAGCCAGGATTCGGCGGTACTGAAGACTGGAAGAGGACAGGACTTTCTAGAGCAGTACTCCGAAGTGATGCCAAGCAAGATTTAGCTAAGATGCGAACTGTGCGTTGAAAAAAAGGAAAAGAAACTAAGTAGCTGAAAGTAATAAACAGAAATTTATAAGTTTACGATTCGTTTCCCCGGTTTCTTTCGGTTTCCTCCTCTCTCCATCATCATCCTTCCTCCGTTTCCCCCGCTTCCCGTGGATGTCCTTGTTTAGGAAGTGAAATCACATTAAAGGTTATCAAACTGTTTGAAAGCGGCACTGAGGCGCCGTCTTATTTAGGAGCACGAAAAGAAAAGGCAAGAAAGCGGTCCTTATCAAAATACAACTGCTAAAACAAAACATTTTCTCGAGCTGTTTTGAATTTTACCGCCTTTCGTATCTCAGTTATCAATCAATCTTTTACCGTCCAGCTGAAACAATTCATTGTCGACTTGTTAATTTATAAGACAGGTGATAAAAAACAAAAGAGAAAGAGATGAAACTAATTGAAAATTATTAGTAAGGAAGTATTTTTGAACCAGCACAAGAAATTAATTTAAGCTGTCATCTTACTGAACAAATTAAATGAAATAATTTGATGATTTTTGACAATTTAGGGTTCATTTTCAGACTAGTCTTGCTGCATCAGTCATGTCTTAAATTCAGTGATCTTAAATTTGGATAATTGAGCCTCACATATGGCACATCTTAATCCTAAAATACCGCGTCTTAGTTGATAGAAAAATGTGTGGTCTGGACATTATCGTGTAAGAGCCAATAAATTATTCTTTGAATATTTTAGTTTTTAATATTTGAATCCTTTCCTTGACATTAACGTATAAGTTTTTAACTTTTTTTTTTTTTTCATTCTACTGCTTTCATTACCAAATATCTTTATTTAGATTTCTTTTCAAATAATGTATTTAATTTTTACGGGGAAAAAAATTATAATTTCAAGATTACAATCAAATAACTGATAATCCACATCATACAGTCTTTCGATTTTTTCTACTCTCTGCTTGTACTTTATTGAAACCAAGAAACTATCAGCTTCGTTAACATCAATCATCGATAAGCCTTACTTATCACATCATATCATTTTAACCTCATAATATTACTTCTCTTTCTTATCTCAAAAACCACACACTTATGATGTCCAATTTTTGAAACAAGATTATAAAGAACATAATGAGAGCTAACCTAATACAATATGATGTGGTCAGTGATTGCTGATATCAATGTAAGCTAGTGATAAGGAAGTGAAATAATTTATTTTACAGTTCTGAAGTTAAGCTTTTTTTTTTTTTTTTTTATCGGTTAACATCAGTTTTATTGTTTACTTATTTGTAATCCGATGAGGTGACTGTACTAATTACATTACTAATTCTTATAGTAATGATGAACTTCCGTCGTCCTACACACCTTACTGCTCGTCCATTTTATCGAGCACTGTGCTATCTAACTTACTATGCGATTAGCAACTGTGTGCAGAAAACTAAACTAGCAACCTGTCGGTCTAGCTAGCGTGACCGCCACTTTTTTCACAAACATTTACAGACAGACACTGACGTACACACACACACACACACACACACACACACATACACACACACACACACACACACACACACATACACAGATGGATGAGCATTAATGGGAGCATTAAGCATAGACAGCATACGGGGGGGGATTGCAATACCCTTCCTTTACTTGCTGTCAAGTCGCCGACGATTTCATTTTTCCTCTTCGGTTTTTTTTTCTCTCTTTTTTTTTTTTTTTTTTTTTTGTTTAAATTCATTGTGGTGGTAGTGTGAAGATCGGATCAGAGAAGCATCTAGAGTGATGGAACTGAGCGAGAAATGAAGGAAGACTTAGATCTAGGATTTAGGATTGCTACACTGATACAACATGTCATCCCGCTTGTCCACCCTCATCCCTTGCCCAATTCTTCCTTTCATCTATGCCGAATTGGGTAATGGGCTTTCCAGTGATGTATTTCCAATTCCAATTTCAATGTTCCAATTGCTTCTGTTTGTTTCATTTTTCAAACTCGTCTCATTCATTTTTGGTGCTTACTTAGCTTACTGCCTTCGTAAATCTCTTTTCTCTTTTCCGCCACTTTTCTTCTTCACTTTCCGTCTTCGTTTATTCCTTCAGCATATCCTCCATACGGTAATTTTACTATTCCACTTTTATTTAACGATCATAATAATCTTTAATTAACTAAAACTAAAAACGCCTACTTCTCTTATTACCTCAATTTTTATTTTTTTT
Source organism: Setaria digitata (assembly GCA_003640385.1). Taxonomy (NCBI): domain Eukaryota; kingdom Metazoa; phylum Nematoda; class Chromadorea; order Rhabditida; family Setariidae; genus Setaria; species Setaria digitata. The sequence continues at coordinate 46,784 of RCAB01000255.1, read as the reverse complement.
ATTTTTTCTTTAAATGATTTCCGTTGTTTGCACAATTTTACGATTTTTTTTTTTTTTGCGAAACTTCTCGACAGGTGCTATTTTTGAAGCTCTGCTATATATAATATGTGGCTTGAAAATTTAAATTATCTCTGAAAAATTCTTTCTTTTTCAATTGTACTTACAACTGCAATTAAGAGCTATTCAGCAGATGGTTATAACTACCAATAGGAAAGTGTAATTCGTCAAATTAATGAGTAAAACTACTAATTTTTATGGCTTAATATTTGAAACATGAAATGTTGGCTTAAATTGAGCATCATCTATAAACACATGCATATCAGTGTCTTATCATTCATTTTTAGTATATTATCTATTAGTAGCATTATTGTCTTTCCTTCCACTCAATACTGTTGTCTAAAATAATTATTTCGATTTATTATCCATTTTTTTACCACAGTTGTTGTTGATTAATGCTAATTATGTCTTCTTTATTTTATTTTGTTTTTTTTTTTTTTTATTAATGAGTCCTTTATTTATTCGATTCAGTTTTTTTTTTCTTTTTTTTTACAGCAATTTGTCATAGGCTCTTCATAAGCTCAAATTCTAGTAAATAAAACTATTTAAATTAGTTTAACTAATTTTTTGCATAAATAAATAATTGAATAAATATATAACATATATCCTTATATATATATATATATCGTTTCTCGTTTTGTCAAAGTAGTTTACATAGGCTAGGCTAATTTCGCATGACAATGAATTTCTGAAATTGAAATTTTTTTGCTTTTTTGAAAGGTGCTTAAATGAGGAACTTTAAAACCTAATACCTATTTTTTTTTTTTTTTCTTTTCAGTCAATCGCAAAAAATTTTTCAATTTGTTTACCTGAGGTTTTATGTTGCCATTTTCTATTTAGCAGATTTTTATTATCACTGACTTTTTTTTTTACTTTTTCTTCTTACTTTAATGACAGCTGAAATTTTATAAGCTTTTCTAATCAGCTAAGCCTTGACTATTTGATTTTCATTTCATCATATTATTATGTAAAATACAGGATCAGAAAACTATTTGATAGTCTTTTATCTGTGTATAATCTACAAAATATTGATGAAGAACAAAAGCAATGTAATGTATGTTCCGTGGATTTTTTTCCTTGAATTCAGTAATTAATGATATTGATCCAGTTAATACTAAATTCTTATCTTGTGAGCTTAAACTGAGCCTCAGTTAATTTAATTCACAATAAATGAAGAGCCAGGATAACATTTGCAATGATAAAAGTTGAGAAGTGATCGATTTGAGTAAATTAAATAATTAGTCTTGCCATATTTTATAACTGAGAACAGCGAATGATAGGAGCTCATTTCGGTCGAGAAATACTAACCAATAATATGTTACAATTATGAATTCGATCAGAGATCGAGGGATTGGACATTTGAATTCAGTCATTCGAATTTACATAGAAAAAATGAACAAGGAAGTAAAAAAGTGCAATACTATGGGTTTTCTTTTTCTTTTTCATTAAATATTTTTTTTTGAAAGTGAAAATTTTTATCAAATTTTATCTTTATTGCAGTGAGCTCCTCTTTATCAGACATGAAACTATACAACTTTTGTCTGTACTTTTGTCTTGTGAAAAAAAAAAGGAAAAAAAACTAACAAAAAAAAAACCATTTCAAAATTGATGCTGCCTACAGCGGGAACGTTTTTTCCGAACAAAATCGTCATATGAATTGAAAAAATTCATTGAATAATATGAAAGTTGGATTACTTTAAAGTAACGAACGGAACAATTAATTACTGATTGAAAATGTTGCCCAATTTTTTTTTTTTTTGGTTCTGTTTTTTTTCAATTTCTTTTTTTTTTTTTTTGCCATTTTAGGCTAAAAAAAGAGAAACAAAAGTGGCAGCACATTGAAATATGGAATTAAGTCTAAGCTCTTAAGTTTTGCTTAACAGTGCATCATTGTCAATCAGGAAATTGGCCATATTTCGATGATGAGTTAGTTTGAACTTTTAACGGATAGTATATCTTTTCAAATATGAAAAAAAAGAAGGAAGAAGAAACTTCCTAACAATTATAATCCTAAAAATGTACCATTTGATGGTTTGTCTATCCAATTAACGATAAAGCAAGATTATAAAACAAATAACATATAGCAACATTAATAAGGAAAGTAAGCAAAAAGAAAAGAAGAAAAAGGTATAACAAAATTACAGCATAATCTCTATTGCTCGATTCAAATAAATTTATAAATTTTCTCATTTGTTCCATGTTATGCTGTGTAGTTCAAATAATTTTTTGATAAATTGTTATCAAATATTTGCAGATAAAGACTGATTTTCTAACATAGAAATATTACTGCATCACATTTTATTTTAATTTAAAAAATAATATTACGAATTATGCATTTAGTAAAAGGCTTGTATCCCAGACATGCCGAAAAATTACCATGGAAGTGAAGCTAATTTCATTTTGCATTTGCCAAGATGGAAAGATAAATATACCAAGTTTAATTCTGCTCTATTAAAATAATTTATGCAACGAATTTTTGCATGATAATGATAAGCCATGAGAGTAATAATTCAAGGTCAACATTAGACATTACTCATAAAGGCAATAAGTAATTCCTTTCCCACAGTTAGTTTCAAATTAACCCTAATTATCGTGTGCGATTTTTCTAACATAAATTTCTCCGAAAAGGCACATTTGATAAAAAAAAAAAAAAAAAAAAAAAAAAAAAAAAAAAAAAGATGTCTATTAATCTACAAAAGTAGCTCTCACTTGTAAAAAAAATATTTAAAAAAAGAAAATTTTTTTTTTTTCTTTATATTCCTCCGATTTTTTTTTAATTGAAATGTTGCAGTATTCTGCAAAATAAATGACTTATGTTAGAACGAAAGTCCATAGTGGGTCAGGATATAAATATCTATTAATTTTAATCCTGCTGGAAGTTCTAATTATTTTAATCTAACATGTAACGGAAAGCTTTCTTTGACTAATTTAAATAACTGAATTTTCTGTAATTTTGAGGATCCAAGTATGAATTTAGTTTCATTAGCATTATGAATTTAGAAGATTTTAATGCTAAATTGTTTGGTCTAATTTCTTCACTATGATAAAACGGCTTTCTACTGATTATTGTTATTCAAAGAAATCTCTCATTTTAATTCCTTTAAATATATAACGCATAATAACAAAATTTCAAAAATTAATTTTGTATTGGAAATCATATTGTTCGAAAAATGTTGAAAACTGAGTTAGATTTTGTTCAGGTTCTTTTTTATGAATTGGTGTTTTCCATAACTTATATAACCATTTAATCCTTCATTTCAGATTTAAATCGATCCGAAAAAAAAAGACTTTTATTCCTCATAATTTTGAATTATAAAATTTGAAATTGCTAAAAATAGAGCAAAGTTCCCCCTTTATAATTATGCAGACAAATTATTAAGGGTTATAATATTGGACGAAGGGTTAGTCGAGACAATATATTAAAAAGAGATGCAATAGTAATTGAAATATTCAATTTTAACCTAATTCGTCCGCCATCCCATTTGTTTTCCATTTTTTAATTATTCTCTCAAATGAAGTACTTTACCAATGTATCATCTATGAAATGGCCTACAAATGACGAAACAAGTGTGACATTATTCATTCCTCAATAATCTATCCATTAATCTCAAAAATACATTTTGAACAATTATTTTAATGTAGATATTTATTTTATATTGAACAGACGACAGAGCAAGAACCTTAGTAATAAATAAAGCGTTACCTAGCAAAGACTAGACATGAATCATTTAGAATTCCGCAAAAAAAGAAAAAAAATTTATTTCAAAGTTGTCCAGTTCAATTCTGCATAGGTTAATCTGAATTAAACCATCAATATATGTTTTTTCCTTTTTTTTTTTTTTTCTTGTTATCATCATAAAACTTATAGAAACGAATATATGCAAATTCAGAAAAAAAGAAAGATATAGAGCTGAAATTGAAAAACTAACCGTTTTGAAAAATGAGTCCCAATAGGCTTGCTCGATTTTGCAACTCATACGTTAAATGCGCCTCTCTTAAAAAGTATGCTTTTCAATCATATTCTTATCATCTTATAGCAATATTAGCTTATCTCAACAAATCATATCAATGAAATAATAGGCCAGTGTTCGGGTCGAGTAAACTTCTAAATGCCGTTCTGATATGAACTCTCAACTTTGGATAATCTATCACAGTTTTGCTTCATTTAAATATGCAATCACGATTGATGTAAAACAATTTATAATTTGTCGAAATGTTTCTCTGTTTAAGAGAAAAGAAAGAAAGACCTTTTCGATATATGCTATGCCGCTTTGTCGGGTTGTATCAAAATTTTAAATTCAGTTTTCGGTCTCGATGGATATTACTGTAAATATTCCACAAAGAATTAATGCAACGGTATCACTGACTTTTTTCTCTCACTATAGTTTAATCTTTCATTAGTGAATTTTAATCGAAAAATGATGTTTAGCTAAAGAGGACGGTATTCAAATAATCCTTAATCATCCGATACCAGAATGAAACTATTTGGATTGTAAAACTCACAAACAAAAAGTTGATAAATTTATTTAAGTACTACTCATTACAACATTAACATTCTTCTGTTTCAATATAAAAAAGCGAGAGTACTTCTAAACGTGAGAATCAGAACTCTTGTATGGTAAGAAATTTATCTGATAATTTCAATCATATCGAATTGCACACTTTGAATGATATGACATATCGATATCCAAATTACCGACCAGCTCGTATTTTGTTTAATGCATTAATTCTTATCATAGAATAATAAGTAATTAATCAAAGGTAGTAATGCTTGATGATATAAATGATCCTATCAGCCATTTATATTTTGTACAATTACAAAATGCTTCTGAAAATACATTGCCTTGCCAGCAGTAATTTTAAAGGATGAAATAAGTGCAATCTAAGTCACATAAGAGATTAATTTAATTTTAATGATTTCATTGTTATGGTGCCAGAAGGTCTAAATTGTTCTTAAGTATATACTTAATGGCTGTTGCTACAGCACTTCCATTTTATTTACCTCTTCTAAACTCAACCGAATGTTTGTTTATCTGTTTGTTTTACTGTGTAAATGGTTCTCTATTTGTGTTATACCTCTTTAAGCCACTTTTCTTCTTCGTTTTACTCATTTTAAATTAGTCACTTTCACCAAAAAATTTTTAGTCAATTGGAAAAATTTCAGCGCTATACTTTTCTTTTTACCCTAATTTACGTTTCAGCTTCCTACAAATTGCTAATTGTATACGTTCACTAGCAACCTGATTCATGGAGCTTGATCCGGAAAGAAAGATGACCCTGAAATCAGGTGTATTTTTATTTTATTATCATTTATCATTATTTTATTATTATTTTATTACTGTTGTTATCATTATTTTATTATTACTGTTGCTTTATTATTATTATTGTTACTGTGATTATTATTCCCATCCAGCGGAGGAATTTACAAATTTCCGCTTTCGGTTTCTCCCATATTCTTTTTTTTTTTAGAAGAAAAGATGGAATTATTTTAACAGCAGTTTATTTATCTTTTTATTTAAATATCTGCTTAATTCCCATAAGGGTACATGAGAAATTATTTTATTCGTTAGGTTTGGCTCTCGAGATTACCAATGCTTCCTAATTCTTTGCTTCATTTATGTTTCTGTGATGTTTGAAATATCTGTACTAAGTATCAAAATATAATCGTAATCGCACATTTTATCTTTACTTACAATCTTGTACCGTTATTATCATTGCTTTGAGTACTTTGAATAATTAAAATTTCAAAAATATTTCAAATTATGACTGGAGAATGAAATCAGTTCAAAAATTAGGGTTCGATTTTGAATAGTTTTCGTAATAAGGAGTATTTTTCTTGACTGTAATAAACTCTTACCGGTTCTTGCGGTTTTGCCCTGTTGTTTTGATATTCTGTGGAGTTGTTATTGCTAATGCAGGTTTTCTTAAAAAAGAGGAGTGTTGTTGAAAAGAAAAAATCAAATATAAGTTAAGATTGAGATATAGATAGGTGATGTGAAGAATGCAGGATTTAACTGACATTAGTTATTCTGAAGTTTTGACAGTGGGTTGAGCTTGTGAGAGAAGGAATGTTTCTGAAGGTTACTGTTTATCTAGGAGCATATGAAGTGGTTGTTATTCAAGCCTTTAAATTTGGCCTTTAGTTGATCGCATTTCGAATTGTCTGATTTATATAGCCAATAACAACACTGGTCAATAGTTGTTTCATGTAATTGCATAATGGTTATCGAAGTATCGAAGTTGCGAAATCAGACAATTTCTAGCAATAAAATGGTAATAGCAGCAAGGAGCTGAAGTGAGATGAATTGAAATAAAAGGAAGTAAGAGCTGAATAGAATAGAAGTTGTGTGAATATCTATGTTATCTGTAGTCATCTTTAATCATTCATATAAATAAATACACGTGAAGCAAATGGACAAAAGATAGCCAACTATTCATCCATTATGATTCAGGTTTTCACTGGTTTCATCATCACCAACCTGTCCATTGATTTTCACCTGGAATGACGATATAATACTGTATATTGTAGGCTATAAAATATTTACTCTTGTTGACCTCGTTTTTGGAAATATATATATATATATATATATATATATATATATATATATATATATATACAAATATTTTAATAGGTAGGCTTGTTCAGTTGAAGAAATATGAAACACCTGTTAGTTTAATCATCGTTTATTTATGTGGATGGTTGTATTTATTTTTGAGAAAATTATTTTCTTTTTAGGAACGTAAAGGCGTACCGGTGATCGACGGTAGTGGTATAGTATCCGTTAGAAATGCGGAATCGAACGGTGTAGCGGTCCTAGGATTATTTGCTTGAAGCTGTTCTCAAAAAAGCTGAGGCCCTGAAGGGACGAGGACGAGTTTGCCTTAGGCCCCGGCTAGGGGCGTTATGCTTGAAGTTGAAACCTCGGCTAGTGAGCCGTTGATACTTCACCCTGATATCAACAACAACAACAACAACAGCAACAATAATAATAGCAACTGTGTCAACAGTAACAACAATAATAATAATAATAATAATAATAACAATAATAATCATAATAATAGTGCAAACACCCAGAAAGCGGAATATTTTGTTGCTGCTGTTTTTGCGCTAGCGGTTTTATTCTGTTCATTGTACCTACGGGGGTTAACCTCTACGAGGATACCGCAATTACGCAATCGTTTCATTGCTACTGCTGTCACAGGTAATTTCTCTTTTCAATCAGTTTTTAATTTTCCTATTAATTTAGTCACTTATAGTACAACACCCTCTTCCTCTTCGCCTACTTTTTCTTTAATCTTAAATTAAATTATTGTTTATTTTGCGAAAAAAAAAAAGTGAGAAAATGAAAATTCAGTTCACAAAATGTGACGATAAAAGGTGATCTTTGAAATCGAATGAAATAATATTGCACATATACGACCGCATCTGTAAACAGTATTAATGAAAAAAGTGTGTTGTGAAATTTAAAGAAACAGGAATGGTTTAAAAAGTAATTTTATTTTCTGAGTGAAAGTCATTGCTACTGCTTCATTTGCTACTTCCATAATTTTTTATACAGTTCACGTTGATTCACAGGTTCAGCAAATTGATTTGTATTAATTGATTAAAATTTAGCAATAATCAATAATCCACAATTAATGGAATAATTTGTTACTTTTCGCAAAAGAAGTAGATAAAAAAGGAAAAAAAAAGGTGTAATAGCTTTATATGAGGAGAAGTAACCTGCAGTTTGCAGCAAAATGCAAAATTCTGGCCAATTACAGTTTGCTTTTTTTTTTTCGGCAACTTTTTTTCAAATTTTTGCAAATTAAATAAATAAAAAAAAGCCGAATGTTTAATTAAGATGCTAGATATGTTTTACTAACTAATGAGTAATTTTTATTATTCCTTTATTTCCTTTTTCCTATCCCATTTAGTTGCACAATAATTCCTTTTTACATTTTCTTTTTGATTACAAAAAGAAATTGTTGCATCTTATTATTTAGCTATCGTAGTCAGTTGTGGTAATAATGAAAATCAGTTTTAGTAATTCATTTTTTCTTTTCTTTTCTTTTTCTTTTTCTTTTTTGTTTTTTTGTTTTGTTTTTTTTTTTTTGTTTTTTTTTGCTTAGTGATTGGTACGAAATGAAATGTAAAAAAGTTGATACGTTTGTTGCAGCTGTTAAAATCTCCCGAACTCTTACACGACACCATTGTTTCTTATATGGATTTTTATAATATTAGTATCGGCGGTAATCCTTTTCTCATTTCTATACAGCACTTTTTCAATATGGCAATCAATCTTCAATTTCATTCATTTCTTCTTTCTTCAACAGTAGCATTCTTTTTTTTCAAACAATTTTCTCTTTTTTTTCTTTTTCTTTTTTCACAGTATGCATTTTTAATAGTTAAAAGAAAGAAAGCAAATTTTATACATATTTATATTAATTTCATTCACAAATGCTTTTTTTTCCATCTTCTTCGCAGTATCATACATATTGATCACGGTACAATCTGAGGTATTTTATAGGCTATAAAGTTTCTTTATTGCTAGTCCTATAAAAATTTATGCATTTCAAATCTAAAATTCACAAAAATGAAATAATCATTAACATATGCATGTTTATTTTTTTTTTTATTTTTGTATCAAAAAAATTTTCGTTTCCTTTTGAAATCCTCTATTTCAAAACAATTTGTTAAATTGTAACCAAGTTTGTTTGAAATTTCGTAATATGTGTCAGAAACACTTTAGAAAATATTAGCCTTATATCAGCACAGAAATCACTAAAAACCAAAATGCAAAAAAAAAGAAATATGGCAATGGAAAGGAAAATTTTCTTTGTTTTACTACAAATATGTACAGGAGGAATATACTTCTAGATGAAACTTTCTCTAGCTTTTGATTTCTTCCCTACTGCCACTTTAGCTTCTTCTTACTAAAATTTAAAATCAAAGGGATACTTTTTGTTATACTTTTTCTAAAATATTTTCCTTTTTTCAATTTTTCAGATTGCTTTTTTTCTCATAAGTTGTCTTCGATTTTTTTCAAGACAAATTTCTCTGCTGATATTTCATCGATTGTGATTTAATTTACTTTTTTGGAATATTTTTATTCCTTTCTCATGATTATGTTACAGATGTCATTCGATATGTAGGCATTCAATCAACGATGACAACACTGAAACAAAGCATAATGTGAGATATGATTAGTCAATTTATGCATATCTTGAGTCTGAATTTTATAAAATTGTTGTATTTGAAAGGTTTAAAATTCCATAAAGCATAAACAATGTACATGATCTGCTGCGGTGAGAAGGCTGTCACTAGAGATTGATGAAATTGCTGAATTCAAGATCCTTTTCATTAACTATTTTAACATTTGAATAAGTCTAACTAACTTTTTAATCATTTGATGTCCAAGCATTTTATTGCCCTTCATCACGTAATGTTTGTTAGTTTAACAGTTTGAGATCGAGAATAAAACATTGACAAAACTTTGCCAATAAAAAGGCGCTATTGATGCATCTTCTTGTATACAAAATTGTAACAATTGCTGATGGGAAATCGTGATATGATACTTTCTCTAATCGTATGAAGTTATCGTGAATTCGAAATCTCACTTTTCTGTTAAAATATTGTATGGTAATACCTAGTTTTGTGACGTCAATGAAAGAAAGTGTCAAAAAAAGGAATCATGATAAAAGGCATATTACAGGTACAAAGTTACGAGATGGAGAAATATGGTACATCAACCGGCACCAGACAAGACGGCGACGTTCCACATGGGGCGATACCAAATGGCATGGGGTACGTGGATTGGCACGAGACTGCGGCTTCACGTGTTACTTCCGACTACGTCAGGACACCGGTGATCGAATACCCAAAAGTGAACTGCATATACATCTCACGCGCTGGAAGCAGTTACCCCAACCCCATAACAAGTTTGTTTTTCCTTCACACCTTCTAATTTCTAATTAATAGAATTTGAGGTATTTATTTAGTAACTTACAGATCGCTGCCGGTGTTGGAAAACAATCGGATTCGACCGATTGTACAATTTATGGATTCGCTGGATGCGACGCATGCACGATTGTCCAGGTTCGTACCTGATTGCCTGTACAGCGCTCATGTTAAAGGTGCTACTGAGTCGTCGATTGTCAATTTATGTGACATCAGCGGCGGATTGGTAATCACTTTGTTATTGCTTTGCCAATTAAAATTTAGTGATATCTGATGGTAATAAGTCTAATGACGAACTAAATACCCTGTTTATCTTATAAATATAAACGCTATCGGAATCACTACAGTCATTCCTACTGCTCCCTGTGATCGATCCAATCCCACTGTATTTTAAAATTCCTTTTCATCTGTCATCATTTTATTAGTAAACTTTCGTCTTTGCTTTGACACTTGTTCTGGTTGAAACATGAAAACTGAAATAATTTTTGCAGTTTGGTACGCTGGCACTGCCGGATGGAACATATCTCATAGAGCCGGTGAAGGACGATCAGATGCCAAGCAAGCCATCATCGTCCAGGGCGCATATCGTGTACAAATCCCGATCTCATTCATTCCACAAATATGGTTTTCCCAGTTCTTCAGCCACTAGTACTACCACTACCACAACTACTGCTACTGCCGCTACTACTGCTGCTATTACTCCTTCTGCTACTGTTGATGCTAACTCATTAAGTAAGAATAGAAGTAATAATAATAACAATGATAACAGTAACTCTAACAGCGATCTTCAAACTCATAATTACACTGCCTACCAGATTAGCAACAATAATGCCGCCGATTACGAAAATATCACTGCCCAATATAGGACCATGTCCGATCCAAATATCAATATTACTGGTATAGTTCTGTTTTTTTTTTTTAAACTTCATTTTAAATTTTTTAATTAGAATATAATAATCTTTGATCTATCATTTAGAGTTTCTATGTATCTGAATTTCAATTTGCTCACTTCTAGAATTTTAATCGGTCCTTAAAAAAATTCTTCAAAAATTCATTAAAATCCAATTAAGTCGTAGTAAGTGACAAAATTATATACATTTAACTGTAAAATTTTTTCAAAAATCATCAGGATGGACCAGAGTCCAGCGTAACGATCCTGGTACTGATTGTACGATCGTATGAGTTAAAAAATAAAAATTTCAACAAATAATTTTTGAAAACAAAAACAAACTCCCACAAAACGAATCATTTTGCTGTTTCGATAGTTACAAAATTTATCGCTTTAATTAACAACATTATATTAACAACATTAATTAACAACGCTACAATGACGTATGGTTGGTTAGAACAAAAAATTTTACAAAGTCTATTAACCGTTAATGATAACGCTGTATTACACTTATTAGCTAAATATTGGTGCCTGGCGGTGCTTTAGTGCTTTTCGTTGAACCTCTTGTTGATCTAATATTCCCTTCAAAAAAAAAAAGGAACTTTCAGTGGTCAAATAGGGGTATTGTATGAAGTGTGAAAATGAGAGGATTTTTTTTCGAAATTATTTCGAAGTGATATGCATATTTAGCAAACCTAAGATTTACAACTATGCTAAAGACTATCAAAAATTTATCATAAAATGTATGAAAGTGTCAAGTTTGACATTTTTAGCTAAGATAAAGGAAAAAAATTTCCTTTACTCTTTTAGTAGGAGACATGAGACATTGGTACATTGGTAAAAAAAAAAAAAAAAAAAAAAAACGAAAAAGAAAATAGAGAGAAATCTACCGTTTGCTTCCTGTTACTTTTTAGGAGGAAATTATCATGTGATAAATGAGAATTTCAAATTTTTCTACTGCTTTTTATAAAAAGTAAGGACAGGAAACGGATTTCGTCTTCACCTGTGAGAGCTTAGAATCCACTAGCTGTAAGAAGTTTTACGAACAATGAATGTTTCATAGCAAGCAGTGAAACTGCTCTTGAGGTTGAAAGCCGCCAAGCAGGTGCTTGGTGCAACTTCAATACTTTTTAGGCCTGTCATTTTCTGGAAGAATGAAAAAAGCCTATTCTAGAATCTTTACTAACTCTGAATTAATCCTCCAAAAGTTTTGCTCAGTTGACAATTGACAAATGACAGTTGATTCATATTTTAGTGTCAAGTATGCAGTTGAAAAGAATGCAAGATTTCTCTGTTTTTTTTCTCACTCACATCCAGAAATAGTATTGGTCCCATTCCTACTAACAAATATGTAATAAATTTAAGTCATATTATCGAAGCACGAACTTTGTAAGGTTTAATATTTTCAGTACTCAAATCTTCCAGAAGCAATGCCTGGAATGCCACTGTTGTGTCTTTAAGCATGAATCCAAACTTATCAGTTTTTACGTGATGGCTGAATGCAGGCTGTGTTCTTTCTGTAGTTTGTGATTTAAATTGACAGAAAAAAAAAAGGAAAAATGCTCTATAGTGTTAATTTATCAGGCTTACGTATGAGAGAACTACTTTTTTATCAAAAAATCATATGAAACAGATCATGTAGAGAACTTTTAAGTTACTGCGCTTGAAGATAAATTGATTGATTGATCAGTGAATTGGCTGATTGATTTGCTAAACTGCCAAAGCATTTCCTTGTTGTAAGAGATGCAAGAGAACAAAGACTTAAAGATTAAGTCTTTCTGTTTTTTTTTTTCCTAAATCTAGGATTGCTTTTGACTTTGAGAGGAGAAATATGCGAACTCAGAAAAAGCTGTCTGGTCTAAAGATACCTGTAGCAAATCACAAAGTTAATGGTTGGCAATTTATGGATGTTGTTTCAGATAGTTGGTTTCCTCGATCTCGACGTTCGGCTAATTCGTGGGACCATTATGTTGAGGTGCTTGTTGTTGCAGACAACAAAATGCTTCTCTATCATCAAAATAATCTTGAAAATTATGTGCTCACACTTTTTTCTACGGTTTGTTTCATCTTATTTGATCCTACAGGATCATTCCCAAAATCATTTACTCGAGTAATATGTAATATAAAGACAACAATTTATGCACATGATTTGTAGGTAGCAGGTCAGCTTAATGCTCTTTTGGAATTAGTCTAAAATTATTCGAATATTTTTAAGTTTTCAGAGCAAGTTTTTTTAAGCTTTCTTTTAAAGGGAAAGAAAGTATAAAATGCAATTTAAACTGAACCTTGAAAAGAGTTCGAAAACTTTCAGCTATATATTTTCTGTTTTTGAACTCTTAGTAATGTTATTCAACTTTCGTAGAATTATATTTACTTTCTCCCTCAAAGTTTCGGTCGAGTTTGAAACGAAAGATAATGGTAGCGGAGCAGTTTTCAAATGTTATTTACAGCTGTTACTGGCTCATTAACTTCAAGTTTCGATAAATATTTTAATCATCAAAAAGAGAATTTAAAGTAAAGGAATAGGAGCTGAAAATCATATGTTTTCTGGTATTAATGATCAAATTTTAAGAAAAATTTTCCATTTCAGACAGTGTTTCAGGTAGCCTCCATCTATCGACATCCAAGTTTACGCGCTGCAATAAATATTATCGTGACACGTTTGATCGTTTTAAAACATGAAGCGGTTCGTTTCTTGTACATAATCAAGTAATAGTGATACAAAAGGACGTATTTCAATATCACATTTCATTATCAATTATCATACTTCAATTGACAACAGTGAAAAAAGTTACGGTGTTGTCATGTTACCAAATTATCAGTTCATTTTACCCGTATCTGAAAATGAGTATGATTATTTAACTGACTATCTGTAGACCAATTCCGACATGTAAATTATCGCTACATCTGATTTCATCTGTTAACTTCGGGATAAATAGGTCGGGCAGTATTAGGTATTAGATGCATAAAAATTTATGCTGCCTTAGTTTGTGCAATACGGAAAACAGTACGAGAAAAAACATTGCGTTTCAGGCAGGACCGCATATTAGTGATAATGCACAGGACACGTTGCAACAATTCTGCCGATGGCAAGAAACTTACAATGACAAAAACGATGATGCCCCAAATCATCATGATGTGGCCATTTTACTTACACGACATGATATATGCAGGTTAAAATTCTAAAATATAAAATTCTAGAAAAAGAATGAAATTCAGCTGAAGGGAAATTGCGAATTCATTTGATCATGAATGCAATGCATTGGTTTGTACACATCTCTCTTCTTTCTTGTTGTTACCGAAATTTTAAATTTTGATGCCGTATGGAAATCCTGGGCTAGTCTTACCTCTTTCTTTGTCTACATATCTTAGCTTCTGAAGTACACAGTAAAAGTCGCGATGATATAATAACTCCATGTACAAATTTCCAATGATAGGGCACCAGGAAAATGTGACACACTAGGTCTCGCCGAATTAGGCACTATGTGTGACTCATTACGAAGTTGTGCAATCATCGAGGATAATGGCTTATCAGCTGCATTTACAATCACCCACGAATTAGGCCATATGTACGTTATCTTTTTTCTATTTTTATCTTTAACAGTCGGTACTTTTCTATCACTGTCACACCTGATACTTTGAAAAATGATAAGAATTCTACCTTTGAATCCACACTATTCACTGAAACTGATAAGTCATTCAGTTAAAAAAATACTACTAAGAGTGGCACTCGTGCAAATATAATTATATTTAGTTAGTGTGTATAGTGCACTTATTATTATTTTATAATTTCAGTTTCAATATTCCCCATGACGATGAGCGAAAATGTGGTCGATATATGGCTTTAAACAAGCATAATTACCACATTATGGCGCCAACACTTGAGTACAATACACATCCTTGGTCGTGGAGTCCATGTAGTGCTGCTATGTTAGCCAAATTTCTCGAGTTCGTTCTCTTCTAATTTTAATTTGCGGGAATCAAAACTATTTATTTTGAAATTGAATCATTCGTGAGCCTTTTATTATAAATGAGCATTGTAATTTATGTTCACTTCTATTTCTGAAATGGGAGTGGCGTAATATTTTAGTGCCAATCGAGCGCAGACTCAATGCATATTAGATCAACCGATCGAACGTCGATACTACGATCGAATGTTTGAAGATCCGGCACCTGGTTCAATGTTTTCTGCTAATCAACAGTGTCAGTTTGTATTTGGACCATCAGCTGAATTATGTCCTTATATGGTAATTATTTTATAGCACTCTTAATTTTAGGTGTTCCCGAATACAACTGGAACTAATTTGTTGTAATATGAAGTCTTATTAGTTTTTTTATGTTGAAATATATGGACTACTTCATTCATTCTGTTTTCTACCAAAGTAAATATATCTTTATTGTTCCACTGGTTTTAAATTTTAGTGAAATTTAATCGTTTTGCAGCCAGCATGTCGCAGATTATGGTGCGCTACATATTACGGATACCAGATGGGATGCCGCACACAACATATGCCTTGGGCTGATGGTACACCTTGTGGTGACAATCAAGTTAGCTTTATAATCACATTCAGTGATTCGTAGTCATGCATATATCTATTATCTTTGATTGGCAAATTAATAGAAAGAATATTAAGTCTTTGGGTGAATACTAGTAGGAAGTGTGATTCTACGTATTACAGTGGTGTCACCGTGGGGAATGTGTAGGTATGGCTCCACAACAACGAGCTAAACTAGATGGTTCTTGGGGTGAATGGAAGAATTGGGGCGATTGTTCCAGAACATGCGGTGGAGGTATACAGAAGGCATTACGTGATTGTGATAATCCAAGGTTCTTTTTCTGATTAGAATTCATTATATTAGCCTAATTCTGTATTCCATTTCTTACGAGATGATTGATGATGTCCAGTGTCGCATGAATGTCAAATAACTGTTACTGAGAATAAACGTGAATTAATTCGTAAGTCACTTGTTGTGAAGCGTCACGTTTTGCGACAAAGGTTTTTATTATGATATAAGAGATCCTTCGGCAATTTACAGCACATCTTTCAGAAAGATGCAAATAATTTGCTTGCAGACCTAGCAATGGTGGAAAATACTGTGTAGGACAAAGAGAACGTTATCGGCCATGCAATATCCAGGACTGTCCGTGGGACACACCTGGTTTCCGCGAAGTACAATGCTCGGAATTTGATAATCAGGACGTTGGTATTCATGGAGTTCCTCCCAAATCACGTTGGCTACCGAAATATACCGGAGGTTAGCTGTACTTCTCAACGATAATTTTACAGCAACTTGTAGAGCCCTAATTCATTTTATTTCAGTTAGTGACAATGAAAGATGCAAGCTCTACTGTCGAGTAAGTGGATCCGCTGCATTCTACTTGCTTCGAGATAAAGTTTTGGATGGTACTCCATGTTACCGGCACGGAGACGATATGTGCATTGATGGCACATGCCATAAGGTTTGTAAGTATCTTAGTTCCTTTTCATTGTTTTAAAATTTCGAAATATTAGATGTTCAAAAAAGATTTTTTTTCCAAAACTGCATTCCAAATTTGTAAATAGGTTCTCTTAAATTATGATATTTCAAGACGTCTTTCAATTTATCATATATAGATTGTACCGTGATAATTTAATGGTTGTTGCCAGTTGCTGAAATAGAGTAAAAAAATAATAATTCAAGGCTGGTTGCGATCATCGTTTGGGCTCAGAAATGAGACGTGATAAATGTGGAATTTGTGGTGGTGATGGGAGTACATGTCGGGTTGTATCAGGTAATTACAACGAGCGTGGATCATTCGGCTACAACGAAGTTTTGAAAATACCTGCAGGTTCGGCAAATATCGAAATAACACAACATGGATATCGGAACCAGAAAGAAGATGATAACTACCTTGGTAATTAATAAATTTTTCTTTTGGAAGTGTTCTTTTGTCAGCATTTCCTAATCTTATATAATTCCATATTCGCGATAATATACAAGTTAAATATCGAACTTCACGTTTTATTAGTCCCTTATAAGAGTCATAGATTAAAAAGCTTTATCATCCTATTGCATCGGTAAATTATAGCAAGTAGCTTCTCATCATTATTAATATATAAGTTTAAACATTTGTCTGCTTTGTTTATGTCTTGTTAGCTTTTGGGCACTATTATCCCCGGTTTTTGTTTAAGCAATTGTGAATTTTCGCTAGTGAAGTCTTTTTGTAAAAATATTCGTAGTTTTTGAATTCAGTAGTGATAAAAATTTGACATATTAAAGCTTTACGAAATGCCAATGGAGAATTCTTGCTTAATGGGCATTATCAAGTATCAGTTTTCCGGCAGCAAATCTCCATACAAGATACGGTATTGGAATATTCTGGTAGTGATCATGTGATTGAACGGATAAATGGTACTGGACCTATAAGGTCAGTTTGTAAAGTATTGCAACTCCTTTTTTACCGAAAAATAAAAATGTAAGAATCAGTTGTTTCATTTCAAGAATTTTTAGAACCGATATTTACCTGCATGTATTGTCTGTTGGAAATTTATACCCTCCAGACATACATTATGAATTTATGGTACCAGCACACAATGTGCGATTTGGATATGAAGCATCGGTGACAAATTATTACTGGCGTATCAGTGAACGTTGGTCAGAATGTTCTTCTTTGTGTCAAGGTTGCAAATACTCGTTTATTTATGATAAATTTGCTGCCGTCAAGGATCACTCTTATCAGAAAAATTACTTCTAAATCATGACTCAAATCAGTTAAATCTTTGATACCTACACTCCCATTTCTTCCGTATAGCCTTCTTAACAGAAGTTCATATCACGTTGTAAGACCCAGGAGCAATTTTCTTCTGCTTAAGAGAAAAGAGCAGTTTCTTTTTTTTCGCAGCCAATTTGTCTTCAGTTAATTCTAAATTTCTTTCTCATTTTCTGTTCTCAGTATTTAAGGTCAGCAAAAACAAGAACTTATTTGCGTTGATGCCATATCAAGTCGTACCACAAGTGACAGTCTCTGTACTTCTCATCCTCCACCAACAGAAACACGAATGTGCAATATTGACTGTACAATTAAGTAATCATTTCGTTTCTTTTCAGATTTCATCTCATTCTTCTCTGTGAACTATTTTGATAATGATAATGATTGTAGATGGCGTGCAGTGCCGATCGGACAGTGTAGCGCAACTTGTGGACGTGGTGAAAAGCATCAAAAAAGCGAGTGCATCCGAAGTTATGTGGACGGACGTGAAGTAGTTATTTCTGATTCACACTGTCGTCAGCTGAAGAAGCCGAGTGAGCGTGCGCAGTGTTACGTGGATTGTTCAGGTCGTAAATGGACATACACGGAATGGACACCGGTATGAAATTACATTTGAATTTCGAGTAGATGTGATTTTGCACGTGATGAATTTGAATCGAAAATGGAAAGCAATTTCAGTATCCACTAAAGGTACCTCAAGATCGTTCGATGAATTAATAATTAACAGTTTCCAGTGCTCGGAATCATGTGGCACGTCGGGGATCAGTCGTCGACAAGCTATATGTACCGATCACTCAAATCGACGTCTAGATGATCGAGCTTGTGAGCAAGCAATTAAGGATAAGACAGAAAAGGAATGCAACCGAATGCCATGCCCCAAGTGGGTTTATGGTGCGTGGTCTGAGGTAATTAATTTCTTATTAGTCATAACTTCTCATTATTCGCTGGTTATGCTAAGATCTTGCTATGCCTCCTACATTGTAGTGTTCTCGATCTTGCGATGGTGGTGTCAAGGTACGTCATGCATCTTGCCAGGATGCTGCAGGTCGTGAGGTACATGTAACGATGTGTAATAGCAAGGAGAAACATGACTGGGAAAAATGTAATGAACAAATCTGTACGCAGTGGAGATTCGGTTCGTGGGGCAGTTGTTCAGTAAGCTGTGGTGATGGTATCGAGACTCGAGATGCGGTCTGTACTGATCTTAATGGCCGACAACTCGACCAAAGTGAGTTTATATTTAACTTTTCTGAAAAGAACTTGCTCGTGATGAGCAGTATCTGATCGAGAACCTTCATGTAGATTCCTGATCATTTATTTCCATCGATCTATTAATGATACATCACATTTGATAACCCTATATAGAGAGCCTTGGTCACACTTAGTACCAACCGTCAAATCACTATTCAATTAGTCACTTTAGATAGTTTGCTGATGATATAATAGTATATAGCAAAATGCAGCTAATATTCAGTGATTTCTTCCAGAGTTCACTGAAGTTCCCCGTTTCTACACTAAACCTTTTCAGTTCCTTTAATTATTATAAGGTTTATCTAGAAATGATTCTTCTGTATCTTGTTAAGAAACTGAAAGGTTTTTGGCGTTGTAGTTTGGAATATGCAAATTTCACTTAAATTTTTTCCCCTATATAATCGAAATTTGGAGAAAAAATATTGTTAAAAGACACATTAAGATCTATGTGACCGTCGCGAACGAATTGTACAGAAGCCCTGTCATCGCATGGCGTGCCCCAGTTGGCGTCTTGGATCATGGAGTGCTTGCTCGGTGTCATGTCTTGATGGCTGGAAAACTCGGCATGTATCTTGTATTGATGCTCATGGTAAGGAGGTATCCGATGAGCAATGCTTGAGACAGGGTGAATCTCGACCTCAAAGTCATCAATCATGTAATCAGGGACCATGTCCATTTTGGAGAACATCTGATTGGTCTAAGGTTGCCTATTCAACTCATTCTTTGTTATTTCATTTTCACAGTAGCATATTTCAAACAAATCTCTTGTTAGTCTATTGAATCTGTCTTTCTTTCGCTGCTTAATATGTGGATAAGAACTTACACTCATTCAGCTAACATTCATCATTTTTTTTCCATCTCATCATTTTCACCCTTCCAGTGTTCTGTATCATGTGGGATCGGTGTCAGGTCAAGGAATGTTGATTGTATTTATCGTGATCAAGTTGTTGATGGTTCACTCTGTAGTGATAACCATGTGGCAAAAGTTGAGCAGTGTAGGTAAGAAGTTAGGAAGTTTGTTCTCTTTTTCAACTGCTTCTTGGCTAGTTTTGAAAATGGCCTGAAAGTGGTTTTCAAGTATTTTGTCTAATCATTCATTGTATTTAAGAAATTCTACTATTGTAGCTTACTGCCATGTGCTAGATGGAAAGTGCTTCCGTGGTCACAGTGCTCTGTAAGTTGTGGCATTGGTCAACAAGTACGTACAGTACAATGTTTACGAGGAAAATCTATCGTTCATGAAAGTGAATGCGATATGGTAGGTGTGATTTTTAGCTTTTTCACTTGCTTCAACTTTTACAAAGAGTCAAGTATATGTATTTGCAAGTTGTAGCATTGGTCAATTACAGGTAATGCGTCCAAAAATATTTTAGATAGCTCATTTTCAATAGTAGCTTAGCTACATTCAGAAACCCTTCTTTCTACCAATTTGTTTGAATTAGCTTTTATGGTATCTGCAAATATACTCCGTTCAATCCACAAAGTGGTCGAGTTGTCGATGATTCTGAGGATCAAGAGGGATTATTAATACTGTTAACTAGTTTAGAGAAGTTAATTACAGGTAATGCGTCCAAAAATAGAAAAGATCTGCGAGCGTGATAATTGTGAAGCATTTACACAAAACATAATTGATAGCGGAGTTAGTGATCAACCCAAAATTCGATGGGCTATTGGGCCATGGTCTGACTGTTCACGAACATGTGGGAATGGAACACAGCGTCGTCTCGTAGTGTGTCGCGATCATGTTCGTGACCTCATTGACACATACTGTCAGCATCTGGAACCTGTTGAAACCTATCGGTACTGCCAGACTAAGCCTTGCGCACAGTGGACTGTAGGGCCATGGAAACCGGTACATTTTAAGTGATTTTCTTCGAAAATTTAATCCTTTTGAAAAGTAGACGTTTCAAATATATCGACTATTATAGTTTCTTTTCTTATGTTCTGATTGCTACGCGTAGTACCGTAATCGCTATTTTAATTGATACTGAGCATTTCATATCGCAACTTATTTTCTCAAGTTGATGTACTCATAGTTTCGTTTGAACAGAGAAAGAGATTTTGATAGCAAAATTATTAATTGCTTGATAATTTGTTAGGATGTGATCCTAAGCTTTATATTGTACTAATTACATATGATTTGGGAAGTTCTTTTCTTTTTTTAAAGCATTCAGAAAAAAAAAATCTCTCCTAAGAAAATAAAACCGCTGTATAAAGTCAGTCAGTGTAGTTCAAGTCTTTTGAATACGAATTTCAAAGTGAAATTTAGTGCTCAGTTACGTGTGGTGTACACGCAACAACGGATCGTCGTGTAAGCTGTGAGTCGATGGAAGGTAATGAACAAGTACGAGAAACAGATTGTGATTTAACGATTCGCCCGCAGTCAATCAGATCATGTAACTTAAATCCATGCCCAATGGGTGAACCACCTCTCGGATCCTGGATCACCAAGGACTGGGAAAAGGTTAACATTTTTTTTGGCTAGTCCTGTGCGCTAGTTTTGCATTAGATTCTTAGCAGTTTTTAAATATCAATTCTTAAGCTATTCCTTTTAACTCGTCGATTTTGAGATGTCGACAGCTTGTTGTGATGACACTCTGCTGTGTTTTTCAAAAATTTCAGTGCTCAGTTTCATGTGGAGGAGGTTGGCGCAGGCGTCTGATTACGTGTAGTACTAGATTCTGTAACGAAGAGGAGAAACCAGACCAGTTTGAACGTTGTAATCAGCAAGAATGTGTCAGAGTGTTCAACGTATGGCAGATGTCACCGTGGTCTCATGTATGTCTCTTTCAACTTATAAAATTGAATCCTTGACAATTGCAATTGGAATTTTTTCAAGCAAATTACTTAAAAAGAAGTAAGTGGAAATCATGATCTTGTACAAAGAGTATCAAAAATACAATTCGTGAATTTACACTACGTAAACAAATGATTTTAAACAACAGGAATAATTTTGGATGAATCCAACAGATAAATTTAAGTGTCCAGTAACATGTGGTGGTGGTGTGCAAAAACGTACAGTTTGGTGTGAAAATGAGAAGACACGTGAAAGAGTACAAGACACGGAATGCTTGCTGTCCGAAAAACCATCTGGTGTCCGGGAATGTAATAAGATAGAATGTCAAGCAACACCGGTAACAAACGAATACTACCATTGGTATGCAGGCAAATGGAGTCCGGTACGTACAAGTAGACGTAGATATCATAGAATACGTGGGAAATAATTTCAATTTCAGTCAAATTTTTTTCTTTTTTTTTTCTTTTTGTTTTTTATTTGCTTGCTTTGCTTTCAATATTCATTTTGTCTCGTCATCTTCGTTACTGTAAAATGTCTCTTCTTAACCAGTAGGACACATGAAGTTATATACGTATATCACGTTGCGTGCTTTTTACCTTTACCTTCTGTTACTTGCATTGCTCATCCAAATGAATGGTTACGAAGTGAAACGAAAACAAACTCACGCGTGCTTTATGCAATATAATGTACACATTTCTAAATATTGTTTAATACACTTAACAAGAACGAAAAGTCACTAATATAGTCCAGTTGTTCTATTTTACAAACAGTCGCTTAACTGCCATTTCTGTTCTTTTTTTCTCCTCAGTTTTTACATATGCACACAAACTATCCTTCAATTATGCGCCTTTTATGTTTTCATTATGTATCTTTTCATATACAAAACTTAAATTCTTTTTATAAGTTTAGGTAAAGGTGTATACTGTAATGAGAATCATCGTCCTCTTTTTCTTAATTGGACTGGTGCGGTACTTAATAAGTTTCGCGTGGTAATCGCATCCTTTCAGAAATTTTTTTGCAGATACATTTTCATTTTCGAACTCTGGCTAAATATCTATTTGAATAGAGAGTTTAGTAAGAATTTGCATATTTCCTACCAATGTTTCCCTTCAGAATATTATTGCTTTCTATAAATAACGTTGTATTAGTTAGCTCTTCTAAATATAATTCATGTTTAAATGTCTGCTTTTTATAAATCACTCAGTTCTGCTTTCCAATTGCTTTCCACCTGCCACTTTACTGCCCTTCCATTCAGGCACATATTGTCTGCTGCTTTATCAGCTTTTATTTTCTGCCACTTTATCAGTGATAAATAATATATGACTATTTTGACACTGCCCTTGAGAGCATGCCACAACTGCTGTGAAATTCCTAACGCATGTTTGCTCATTTGATGAATCGAAAAAAAAAAAAAAAGAAGAAAATTATAAATGAATTTCCTTCTACTTACGTGTTAAGGATTAAAACCAAGGATAGAAAAGGTTAAAAGATAATATTATCATGCCAGATCTTGAAAATTATATCTCTGATAACATTTTTTTATGGTTCGTGTCATGCTCTCATCACTTTGTTCGCTTTTTGTCACTTTTTTTAGCAACATTAAAATATGATATAAACATAGGCATACAGTGTAATATGCTGTACAAATTGGTTATTTTGGCTGCTGGATCGCTTGCATTCCCATTCATTCTAATTTTTTATAAATTCTTTGATTACAAAGAGCAGTGTCGTCCATTTAACGCAAAAGCATAATTAATAGCAAGATTTATTTAGGATACAGTGGTATTCTGTTATATTCAACAGCTGTTCTTATTTTCTTCTCATTATACCTGTATTTACTGTTTTTGTCATTACAGATTCAACTTTTCTTCCGAAAAAATATCTTTTCATTTTTTGTAATCTTGTTGCCATACTGAAAAGCGTCAATAGGTATTGAATTTCATTTCAAGGGAAAATTTCATTTATTCAAGGGAAAATTCAATTGAATTTCATTTCTTAACAAGTTTGATACTGATGATTAGTATTCACTGATAACATATTATACGAAGTTTAGTACAGATGTTAGTAAAAATTCCATGAGTTCCATGATGAGGACTGTTTACCTCAATAACCCAATAACAATTAAACTTGGAAAAATAATGTTTTATTGATATCTGCTTGCTTTATAAAACCTTTTCATTTTTACTTTTCTTAATTAATATTTTACTCGGTCTCTTTTATTAGCTTTATCTATTTCTTTTCTTCTATTTATTCAGTTTTATTTATTTATTACTTAACATGTCAATTTTTTCCCTCTCTGTTCCAAACAAAATGTTCTCAATTTTTTCAGTGAAGAACCAAATGATATTTGCTTGTTACGGTATATAGAAAATGAATTTCGTTTTTTTTTCCCGAAATTTGTTTATATATTTAAAAAAAAAATATTTACCTTTTAGCAATTTGCAGTCATTGTCCTTAATTTTAGAACAGTGAGAGAGGTACATTTTATTTATCAATTTATCAGACTTAGCATAGTCTTAGGTTTTAGGCCCAGCTATAAAAAGACACAAAAAAAAAAGTAGTATTGAAAATTTTTTCTGCGCTCAATGGACGATTTCTCAGATGATTAGCCAAATGGTAAGACTTGTATTTATCAAGACTAGCCATTAATCAAATTGCAGTTTGCAAGAAAAGGGCCTGCTAACTTATTTCATGCTATTATTTTTGGAAAGATTTTTAATTTGCATAATTATTTAATTTAAGGTTGTTAATATTCTGGAGTTTTCGGAGTAAAAGTACGTGTGTCATTTTACGCAATCGTTTTTCATATGGCGGAAGATTTTAGGCAAACTCTTTTCCAACTTTTCATAATATTTGCTGTGGTTTTGTTGGTTTTTGTTATATTACTTTGTTCTTTTGGCATGTATGCTTATCAATTCTAATCTGACTGACATGCGTTGTATATGTTCACGTGAATTTCGAAATTAGCATCGTAAATTCGATTAATTCCATCACGAGATTGGAGTATAAGAGTTACATCAATTTTAATTCGTTTCGTTTGCTTAAGCTTCTGTGATAAGGTGTGTGCTGTTCGTCAAATTTATGTATTTATTTTCTAATTTTGCTATTTTTCTTTTCAAATCACTCTCCTTCGTTCATGCTTGAAAGTAGTGTTTAACAATGGCCTTTTTTTTTTTTACTAAATTGCATTTGGCAGACAAATATCTCTGTCTGAATGCTTAGTTAGAATGGAATTCGAGTAATCCATAGGTGATTTCAATTTAAGCAGCATGCTTTTGCTATTAATTCAATATTTTTTCTTCCTCTCTCCAAGCATCCATAGTCTCTTTTGCTGTTGCATTTCAGTGTTCAACAACATGCGGACGTGGTGTTCGTAAACGTATTGTGTCGTGTGTCAACTCGTATAGTCGTGCCGTAGCGTCTAGATACTGTGACCCGGCAAAACGGCCGATTGATTCACATCGTTGTCGAATGGCGCACTGCCCACGATGGAAGACCGGAAAATGGTCAATGGTGAGTAGAGATGTCGAAAAACAAACTTCTTAGATGTTGTTGGTAGTATGTATTGTGATGAAGTTTGCTAGATGTGCTGGAAGGTGTCATTGAAGAGTTATATATTTGTTTGATAGGTATTTTTGATTAGAAACTACAATGTTGTACTACAAGAAGCTACAACAACTACTCGAAGAGCTGATGAACTGAAGTATGGATGACCGTCCCACCAGCTCTTACGTTTCGTTTTTAAAAATCTAAGCTCGAGCAATTAGTCCCTATTTGAGAGTGATAATGGACGGAAAGTTTTATAAAATTTTAGCTATCTCAATATATCATGAATCGAAAGCACCAATTCATAGTATCTGCTTTAGTGCCTATCTGTTCAATACCCAATAATAGCCTTAGTTTACACTAATCAGACCGGATGATCTTAAAAGCTTCTTAATCGAGACCATCCAGTTCAGTAAAAGCTCATTCTTTTTCTGACAATAAAAGGGGCACGGAATTGAGAAATGTGAGATCGTTTTTCGAAAAAAAAAAAAAAAAATTTTACGAAATATGTCCAGTTGGGAACCACCTAAAGATAATATTGTATGAAAGAATGCTACCCGAGAATGAGGAGGCCTTTGTTTCGAGAATAAAGTTGGTTCGGTTGCTCTTCTCATATAAGGGAGAGGAAATAGGATTCCCTTAATAACCAACCAGCAGCTCCATTAAAGAAAATTGATTTCACGACAGGCATGGTAAGTTTTGTTCGGACAGCGAATTTCTGGTAGTTTTTAACTCTTAATCCTAAATCACTAGATAGTGCATTACAGGGGGATGACTTGGCATCCCGGTAAACCTGGTCATTTTACATTTCAGTTCTTCAAGGTATAATTTTCTTCAAATCAAAACTTTTGATCGGCACATCAGGTGACACTTATTTTTGGCATTAAATAATGTTTTTATAAACTCTTCATATATTATTTGCAGTGCTCGGTAACATGTGGTAGAGGAGTACGAACACGTGAAGTAACGTGTCAGAAAGGTCGACGAACCCACTTGCCAGATATGGAATGTGCGAAGCTACCAAAGCCATTAGAAAATTCGATATGTATGACAATGTCTTGTCCAGCTTACCATTGGGCAGCAACACCGTGGTCCAAGGTTGGAAAAGTTTATTCATAAATAATTCATCCATGGCATTATCGATCTCGAATAGTCTGGGATTTAGCCATAAAATTCAGGATAAAAATATTATAGAGTTAAAGAAATCCTGTTGGTATTAAAATTTTCAGCATCTCAAACAAGAGAAATAATGATCGTCCAACCAATCCCTGGAATATTTATATAAGGATGCATATATAATAATCTATAGAATCCTGTAGAATCAGTAAAACACAACTATCAGAATTAGTAGGCTTAAATCCAGCTGATGGAAACGAAAATAAATATATAATCTATATGGTTTCGTATTCAGGAAGTTGTATTTACAGAAATGAAAGAAATTAGACATGTGGAATACGCGAGATGGAGAATGAGATAGAGATAGAACTCCAGACATGAAATATTACCTAGCTTGTCACATTCCTAATAACAGGCATTAATTAATTAGATTGCAAAAATGAGCATTATCTGGTTACGTAACAAATGCCACGTCCAACTTTTTTTTTTTGTATTTTTAGCTCTCTTATCTGCAAAACTTTCACTTCAAGATTACATCTGTAATAATCAAATTATAGTGTGCTGATCCATGCAAAAAATCTGATCAACACCGTCGTGTCTATTGTGTTAGCAATTTGGGCAAACGTGCAGCACCAAAAATGTGTAGCAATGAAACTGCGCCAGAAATGACACGTCCGTGTCCTGTTACTGACTGTCTTTATCATTGGGTACCCGGTCCTTGGAGTACGGTACGGTTTTCTCGGTTTTTTTTTTTAATTACAAAACTTAGTAATTCAATTCAAATAATTACAAATTTAAATGTCAAAATAAGTGGTCTATTGTTTTTTTTTTTTTTTTTTATTGGCACATCAATGTGTATTACACCATTCAAAAATCAAAAATATGAAGAAAGCAGAGCTAATTAGTGGTTTATCTAAACAACTAGCTGAATGATCAGTTACAGTTCATCATTATGCCTTATAATACTGAATACTTTATCAGTATTGACAGTGCAATGCTGTCTGATCAGTTCTTTATCCGATGTTACAGATAAATGAATTTTATAAATACTATTTCGGGAATACTTTTTTACAGTGTTCCAAAACATGTGGTACAGGATTTCAATTTCGCCGTATTGAATGTCGTGTACGTAGTCAAAATCATAGCTCGAGTGCAGAGCCAAGTGTACAATCGAGAATGTGTAATGGATTAACTAGGCCATCGGTTAGTAAGGAATGTGCCATGAACCCGTGTGATGCTAAATATCGTTGGTCTGTTGGGCCTTGGTCACAGGTAATCACTTCTCTCCTCTTACCTACTAACAAATTATCATCTTGTACTTTTTATCTATTGATAATAGCAGAATTTATGTAAGTGTTTTTTAATATACGAATGTATAATAGTGATGAAATAAATAATCCACAGCGTTTCATTAGGGTGCATTTACTTCATCAGTTCCGGAATTACAAGACCATCCGGACATTCACTAGAGTAATTTGCTAGTGGCAGCAGAAGATACGTCATTTATCGTCTCGAAATTAATTTTTCATAAGTTTACAGTGCCAATTACAAAGTGTTCCATCTCACCAATCGGTTTGACTAAATTACTTGATAAGATCATTCATTTCAACTTACTGAAGGTTTCTGGAATTATACTTCACCATTCTTCAGTCTTTATTACCGTGACGAAATGACCAGGTTGGGTTCTAAGAGAATGCAGAGACGAAGCTTAATGTCACATCTCATTATTTTGTTTCGCATGTTCTAAAATTTTAAAAAGTTTATTTATGCTCACGAACTTTTCTGCACCTATGGAAATACTGTGCTATCAAAGGAAGGCATCGAAATTAGTGAACACTTCTTCCTACCATTAACAAATTCTAGTGCTCAACAAGTTGTGGTCCAGGCTATCGACGACGTCGCGTACGATGTTTGGATAGGGACGGTCGACGAGTGTCTCGAGATCTCTGTGACCAAAGTCCAGACCGACCGAAAAGACGAGAAAGCTGTTTTCTGAGAAATTGTAAATGTTAAAAAGTTTATTAATATATTAGTTCATTTACAAAGTAAAAAACTTCATGTGCAGAAATATTGCTTGAGAATATAAAATCTGTTTATTTAGTACAGATTATACAGCATTTTAATGGGGTCGTAGATTGTTGCTAAAAGGTTCTATTTTGTAGTCCAGTCGAAGTGAACTTGTTAATTAGGGCAGCAAAAATTGCACTAATTATGTAAGGACTGGAAGGTGCAGTTTTTTTCAAGGAAATCCAAAAATACTCCACTATGTCTGTTTTACTCCCAGTATATTTCAGGTTTACCAGGTGACTGTGCAGAGCTGAAGGCATATTACACACAAGAGAACAGCGTTGATGGCAATTATACCGTTTTAGTGGCCGGTTTTCGCATTACCGTTTATTGTCATTTAATGAATGAAACGCTGCCGAAAACTTACATAAATCTTAATAGCGAAACTAATTTTGCAGAAATTTACGGAAAAAGGTAATGTCAGTGAAAATAGTTACCGTTAGTTACTTCAAAGTTCTTGTAAGAAGAATAGTAGGATATTGACTTGGTTCAATAGATGTGCAGTTGAGTATCAATTCTCAAGAATTACTTTTACAATCTTGAAAGCAAAAAAACCATGTTATGCGCGAAATTTAGTCGTACTATAATCAACCGATATGATGCACCAAGTAATCGAGTAGTTTGAATAGAGTAATTTGCATTTCAAATTTTCTCCTTCCTAATTATGAAGTGTCATCATTCAGACTACTGTACCCATTTACGTGTCCTCATAACGGTCAGCGTAATGACACATGCATGTGCACGGATGATGGAAGTGCAAGCGCTGGTTTTTCAAGTTTTTCAAAAGTTCGTGTCGATCTTCACAATATGAAAATAAATAGTTGGTTATCATTTTCCTTATAATTATTATAACGATATCTTTTCATTTTGTCTAACGTATGATTCTGGCCGGAAAACATCATCGTTCTCTATATATGCTCTTATATTTTATGACCTGAAACATTAAATCGATTAAAATTTTTTTTTTTTTGCTAACTTCTGTTATCTGGCAGGTAAAAAAAGGAATTAAGGAAGAGGTAATTTTGAGGAACGACTTAAAAATGAATAATTGCAGTCCACGATCACACATTTGCAACAACATCACACGGTGAAGAAGTAGCATTTGCAACAGCTGGCGATTGCTACAGCGCTGTTGATTGCCCACAGGTCGTGATTTTGAAATGTGAAATGCTGATTCCTAAAACTTTCATTTTCATTGTTCTGATTCATATCATGTGAATTTTACATTTAATAAAAGTTTGCGTTGTTCATTTCAGGGTCAATTCGGTATCGATTTACGAGGGACAGGTCTCCGAGTGATGGACGACCTTCGGTGGGTTGATCAGGGACATCGTACAAGTTCGAGAATTGAACGTTCTGATGTATGCTTCTTTTTCTTTCTTTTTTTTTTTTTTTTTTTTTTGTTATTTACAAAGTATACGAAGAAAAATTGGAAATATTCTTAGACATATTACTATAATAATTAGTCTGAAGCCGTTACTTTAGTATGATGCTGTATCAGGTTGCTATCAGAAATTATCACCCCAGTAATCGTACACTGAAATAATTAAAAATGTCTGTAGATCGGTTTCTAACTGGTTTCAGTAACCCTGAGAATTCTTAACATTATTTTTCTTGGAAATTTAGTGATGAATATATTAAAAAAAATTATAACAATGGCAAGATTTATCATTTAAATTAAATTTGGTTGAAATGGTCAACACTTTTATAAGCGATAGAGAATGTTGTCTTATGATTAATGTAACAGAATAGCGGTTGCTGAAAACTGTTTCCTCCTATGTTAGCCATAATAAAATTATTTCTGTCTCTTTTTTTTCGTAATCGATGTTATTAAGGTTTTAAAAATATTATTACTTGCATTTTATGAGCATACTATATTTTACATGTGCTGCAGAACAATGCACGAATATTTGGACGTTGCGGTGGTTACTGCGGTCAGTGCAGTCCAGATAAGTTTAAAGGTTTGGTGATAGAAATTGACCATAAGCAGAATCCGAGTATCGGAGTAGGATAATAATGGTTTCAAAATCCACAATATTATCATGCGACAGTTTATGGATTATAGGATGGCGACCAAAAAAAAAAGAAAAAAAAACGAAGAAAAAGAAATGATTGGCAACCGCATAAATGGGTAAATTGTGAAATAAGAAGTGGTGAAGATTCACTGATGGCTCATGTAAATTTTGTTAACTTTATATAATTAAGTGAGAGGCTACTATAAAATAATATGAAAAAGAAAAGATTTCTTTTTTGACCTAGTTCCAGCCTCTGTAGCATTCATGAATCGTTTATGCTACTGCGAAAAAAAGGAATTGTTAGTGGTGGTTCTCAGTAGTATACTCAAAGTTTTAAAATTGAGCAGAGGCAACATTTATTTATTTCTATTTCTTGTATTTAACTTCTAGTTTGGGGTCTTCACATATAACTACTTCTTTCTCTCATCATTTAGGCATTATTTATCTCAATGCCTTTTTATTATATCTCATGATATCCAGGAAGTTATCTGTATGGTACTCACAAGACATTTCTATACTCTTGTTTTTGCTTTGGTCATTGTTGTTATGAAAGCTAATTAGGGATAATTATGCTGCCAATTCTAGGCTATTCATATGTTCATCTCCTGTATCTAATGTGATAATAAGTCACGTATCTTGAGAATAATTCTAAAGGTGTAAGTGTATTCTCATGAAATTTCTTGGAATTTCACTGCAGCAGTTTAAATTGTCGCAATTCAGAATGATGGGAAAATTATGTCAGGTATAAAAGTAGATTATACATAATCTATTATCAATTACTATATGAAGTAAGCGGGAAATAGTTCTGGTCACTTGTTTGATTTTCTCTCTCCATGTAAGTGACTACAATTTGGCACTCCATCTACAAGCTTTAATCTCCAAACAGTGATTTGAAACTGCGCTAGGAATTTTGCTGTTTTAATTTTCCTTTAAACTTTCGCCTTCATTACTTAAATTTTACCAAACAGCAGTATCTCTGCTACTTTTAGTACTTGATTTCTTATATTTTTCGTCTTTTCAGGAAAATGTGGACTTTTATATTTATCAGATTTCCTTTTTCAAATTAGGATCTAAAGAAATTCTTTGAGTTGCAAAACTGCATGAGTTAATATGGTATTGAAGTGCATACATGCTGTATGGTATCTGTTGCTGGATTATTTTTTAGTGATTATTTTTGATTTACTTTGTACACATTCTATCTTTCAGTGCTTTGAAGATGGACAAAATACTAAAGTTGATGTGTTCGATACACATTTCATTAACAAAAATTTCATAATTCTCCGAAAAAGCATATTATTTTACAAAATCTATTAATTGTCTCATCCATCTTCATTCCTCCTGTTATTGTTCTTTTTTCCTGTTTTTGTTAATTGACGAAATTATTCACAAATGAAAAGAAAAAAAAACAGTAACAACGAACGGAATAGCAGGTTGTTAGGGTACAAATTGCATAAGTATCGTGATCATTTCAAACATTCATTGCCGATTTTTTTTTGTCATCATCATTAATACAACTGTCTTTTCTTCCTTTTATGGTGCTGCTTAAACATTTCACTAATTTTTGATTTTAAAACACCGCCCACTTTTGTTTTGTTAGTTTTAAATGCTTGTTTGTTTGTTTTTTTTTCTCCCTCTTCAGTAATTTTTTGCCACCTTTTTTGTTGTTTACTTTTTCTGTGCCAAAATGGGCTCTTACAATCGCTAAGTTATCATTTATTAAAATCTTTCTTCTCCTCCAAATTAAATGCTCCTAATAACGGTATCGTTACTATTGTTATTTCTAAAATCATGTGCTCTCCAAAATTACACAGCGATTTCCTCCTTGTAAACTTCTTTGCTAACTTATGGCTGAAAAATAGCTGTCAAAGTAGACCCCTCATTTATAGTAATTTCGTTTGGGTTGCCATTTTATCACATACGAAAATATTTCCTTGCTGAATTACAACAAGAACGACTACCACTTGTCCATGAAAACTGTTCGGGATAGTTAAAAATCACCTTTTCCCTTCTGCAAAACTTTTAAAACAGTATATCTGAAGGTAATAACTTCCAGGTAACTATATATGCAAAAGAAAGAAAATGAGTTGTAAAGGTAAGAGCTCATCTGGTCAACCCATAAACTTATTATTGTGTCTATATGAATAAACACTGCCACTTGAATACTCATTTCACAACAAATTTCGTTCCACAAATGAATCATGCTACCAATTCCAATCATTTGAACTACAGAAACTGCAAAAGCACAATTCATTGGTAACCCGTCGGTCTCTGAAAATAAAATCGCCTCTGCGTGATTGATCGTCCTAAAGGCACTCGATTTTAGGACTCATTCTGGCAATTTCAAATGTATAAAGACTATATGCTCTAAGAAATGCTGAAATATGTGGGCGAAATGTCATGCTTGAGGAAAAAGTATATTTTATGCGATGCAACGTCTTCATTGTTGAAGTAAAGCAGTGAGATAATAAGTGGAAAATAAATAGTTTCGTATCATTTCAACCACTTAACAACTGGAAAAATACAAAACTTTGAAGGTGAGAATGAGTCTTGGGTAACTTGGAAAGATTCAATTATTTTCTGTTATGGTTTCTAGTATTATAACTACAAGTATGTTACTAAACAATACAATGAATTAGAACTTGGAAATAAATGGTTACAGTTCCTGCGTGTTAATAAACGGTAAAATCTTATGCTAGGTCAGTTAACATTCAGAATGTACTGCTCGATTACAGGAGGCAACATAAAAAGTCAACATATTTCGAACAGAGCAAAGTCCCTTGTTTAAAAGAACAGATGTATTTGGCTTTAACTTCAGTTAATCGTCATAAGCCTTTTTTCGATGAAAAGCTCATTGAATAAATGTTTCGCCTATCGATGCATAGGAAAAATTCACTACAGTACGCTGAAATGTAACATGATGTTTACTATACTTCGAACTACAACATATAAATTACGATTGACAGAGCTGACAGAATTTGCTGGGACAAAAAAATAGCGGACGCCACCGTATAAGCAAACTCGATTAGAGAAACATTCGAAACCGAAAGAGACAACTACATATGCGTCTATGTGTGCAGGCAAATACAAATAATTACCATAAAAGCGAACTACTACCCTAACTCAAAAAAAAAAAATTATTGGTGACTAAACAAAGAAAGCTGCAACTATATCTTCCAAATGACCACAAAGCCCACAAACATATCATATCTGAAGTGCAATAAATATCAGACAGAGTGAAACAGATAATCACAATCTCTAAACGATTTGAAAGTAAAAGTTTTAAGCAGCAGAAATTTCCATATCACCAGCAGAAATATACATTCATCATTCTTTGAAATTAATTACGATTTGTTTCTGTTTCAAGTCATCGAATCGATCCATCGTTTGTATTGACTGCAACATCAGATAACCGAACAGCAAAATACTTATAAAGACAACAGAAATGATAATACCCATCCAAGTACCAGCACTAAAGGTCCCAATACAATCCGTTGTATAGTATCCAAACCTCGCCGTACTTTCTGTAAGGCCAAGAGTCACCTGAAATCAAAGTGAAGTCTACTTTGTAACTCGATGTGTCTCCGTCGAATACTTTAGAACCATTATACCTCAAATTTTCCTTCATTAAATGTGGACATAAAAAAAAAAATAAAGAAGCAAGACGAAGAGATTTTAAAGCAATTGCCTCAAAGTTGCGTAATGCAATTCCAACATGTCCTGTACGACTACCATCTGATGCATTGAAAATTACTGCGTCTGTTTGAAAACAAGCGAAATTTTGGTTAAACACGGCTCCAATATCCACTCGATTCACAGCAGTACCGGTACTAACAGTTAAGTCTTGCTAAATATTTGGGACAAAATAAACATTAATTCATCAACATAAAATTATTGCGAATCAGTAGAAAGAGCTACTTCAAAATAATGATCCGGAACGAAAAAAACTTGTAAGAAAAAATATACTAAAAAAAAAGGTAAGGATACAACCTAGGATAGTTGTCAATATCAACATTATCAATATCATTCAAGGGGGATTTTAAGAAAAAAAAAAAAAAAAAAACAAACTCCGACATTCTTGGCAGTAATTTTGAAATTATTTTTCAACGTCGTGCCATTTAGATACCAATAACCATCTCGACTTCTTACGAAATCTAATCTGAAAATATACATAAGAATCTCTAGCAGTGTATATGTAAAGCAGGACTATAAAGAACATGTCTTACTGAAATGTTATCGCTGTTCCACTCTTCAAAGAATATTGTTTTTTGGCGTCTTCTATATTTTCACCAACTTCCACATCTATTACGAAACTATAATAACAATTTATATCAAGCAGTATTATGTGAACTCCTTCAAAAGTGAAGTACATGCCAGCTACCGTTTCTATTTCTTACACCATAAAAGTGTAAGAAATAGAAACGAAATAAAAGCTACGTACTTTATTCATTCATCTCCTATGATTCATTTGATACTTAATATATTATGATATCACGAATACGATACAAAGAATTGCAATGCTAACCTTACATCATTTTTACCGTTGCTTATATCACACTTATAGTAGTCCGGGTTGTATAAATACTTGTTTTTGCCTTCGCTACCAACATTTAAAAAACCAGAATTCGGGATGATGATGTCGAATGCTTCCATGTAGAGTAGGCATTTCATATTTTTTTGTGATGGATTAGGAGGAGGCAGAACCACAGGCATAACCTAGACAGAAAGTTGAAAATATTTCTGAACTAATAACCTTAGAAAAAAAAAATTAGTACAACTAGTAAATAAAAAAGAATCCTTGATTTGGTAGAACAGTGAAACTAAAAAACGAAAGTATCATATGAAATGCAACTTTTTCGGAGTGATGAAAGGTGGCTCAGTAATAAAGGCAACTTATTGAAATTTCGCGAAAAAGCATCTCTGCTAGTTTTCAAGAACATCAAACAACCTTGTAAACATTTTCAATCAATGTAGTCTAGACTCAGTTTTTTGCTTATTTATACAATACATCCAATAATTGAACAACGCTACAAGTGTTTTAGTATAGCACTTCCTCCATGCATCAAGATTTAAAATACAAAATATTTCTAAAATATAAAATCAAAATAAAATATGAAATCTATCTATTGACTTCTACCTGAGAAATACTATTCTTTATGGATTAAAAAAAATATAATAAGTGAAAGAATTACATGAGAATCAGCACCAGATAACCGTTGCCGACTAGCCGTTTGCTTCTGCTTTCTTAGTTCCGGAACTCCATTAGATGATGGCTCTTCATCAAAAGTAACATCAGAGGAAACACGTTTGCGACGAGTCTACAAAAAGTTACCATAAAAGCACAGCAATATAGTGACTCTGCTGATCTGATACTGTAAAACAGGAAAAAAACGAACCATTTCTTCTTCGAAAGCATCTTGAGAAGAAATGATAATTGTTTGATAACCTTTAAAATTTCCATCATTTGCTAGAATTTTGTGCAAATCTCTCAAAGTATCAAATCTGACATAATCCACACCACTGGCTGACTTGTGATTACTATCAGCATTCGTAACCTTTAAAAAAAGTTATTTAGAAGAGCAACAAGGGTATGTTTTCATGGAAATTTATAATATCCAGGAAAACTTGCAGATCCGCTGTACAACACAGTAATAAAAATCTCCAGAACAATACGAATAAAATTATATCCTTCCTTATCACCACTAAGGATGCTGGTTAAAATTACTTCCTAAGTAGTAAGGATATTTAGATAATCATAATCTTATAAGCAGGAAAAGATACCAACGTTCTTTTGAAAATTTAGTTTACGAAGGAAAAAGCTCACCATCAAAGGATTTTCCATTGGAAATGCCTTCCGATAAGGAAACATTCGCATCATAAATGCAAAAGGACCATCAGAATTTTGGGCACTATAAGCTTGCGCATACACACTGAAGCCTGGTAATGTAAAATCCCTGACACCGATAGCTAACACTTTTGAGGACGTTATCAGATCTTCTACCGTTTTTCTTCTGAAACAAAGAAAAGCGTGATTTTATATATTTAACCCATTACACTGATTTTACATATTTAACCCAGAACTACGCCTTCTGTCTAACTGAATTTCGAAGATTTTGCCAATATGAAGAGGTACCAATGGTTTGTGACTTCACAACATGATAGTTACACGCCTCAAACTCCGATAACAAGAACTCCTTTCCCGTCATAAATGGTCAGAAAGTCTAGTACTCATTTAGGCGTCTTATGTGAATCAGTGACAATTTCAGGTATATGTAATCTCTAGAAGGATACGTAACCCTTCATACAGTAACGACAAGGATCATTTTGATCAACAAAACTTACTTCAGCTGCGAAGTTGAAAAAAGGATAGCATCAAAAGCGATACAGTAATGGAACCATGCGATCAAGAAAGCCAAGCATGACGGTTGCCACATCTATAATGCATTCGCTGTTCTTCAAATTCAACATTATAATCAGAATATCAGTCGCGAAAGGTCAAAAGGTTAACAACTGCTTCTATATAGCACAACAAACAAAAAAGCTCGAGAACAATGCGAATAAGATGACATTCCTATCTGGGAGCACCATAGAAACAAATGACACTATTTGTTAAGGAGTTAGGATGTGTAAAGCGTACTGACAGTAAATATATGAACTTGTGAGTCGCGGATGACATGCGGGGGGGGGGGGGGGTCAGAGTACAAGAGTTTGGTATGGGCTTGGTAGTCTTACATCCACTCGTAGACACCTGTATCCACTTGTATATTTATCGAGAGGCGCGAAACCTCAAGACCCCACAGCACCATCCCTACCTGCCATTTCTTTCTCCCCCCGTTCACGAGATCAATCATACGGAAAAACCAGAGATCGTCGGAAACCTTTTCATAGGTTAAGGAATGAATAGCCAATATATGAAGATTGGGGAAAGGCGTCAGGAAGTTAATACTTGGGAGAAGAGTGGTTGGAGATATCCCGAACTGATGAGTCAGGATGAGAATTAAGGTTAATTAGTAGCAGTAGAGTAATGGAGTTGCATACACGCCAATCATTTTTCAAGAGTGTGAAGGTATTGCAATAGTTAAGAATTCACTTCTTCCTATTTCCCTTCTTTTTCCATTTTTTAAATTATATACTGATTTAAGTAGACCCAAAATAACACCCACTTTCTCTCGACATCTAACTTCTTGTTAGCACTACCTGTATTAATGTTACGATTAAAAAAATTACATCCAAAATGCAACACCAGTGAAGATATTGAGGCTAGTAAGGTAGTTCTTTCTTTACTCTAGAAGGTTACTGGTAATGACAGCTGTCACATTTCCCACCTTCTGGAATCGTAGTGCATCAGTCAGTATACTGGAAATGATTAAGAACCTCATTGAGACAAGAAGTTGCATTGAGATATTCACGTCCGAGCACGTATGAATTAAACGGTTCTCAACATTTTTTTTGTGTCCTTGGTTTTTTCGAAGGGTTTGAACATTTTCGATTGGTAGCTTTTTTTTGCTTGTTGGGTCCCATGAAGTTTCACTTGAATTAGACAAAGAAAGTTACATATCAAACTCTTTTCCCTCATGAGAATTACACACTTGGAAATTAGAAGTGATTTTGTTCAAAGTCAAATTCCTTCCATTTATTAGTTACAACGGCTCATATAGAGATATTCGGATAGATTCATCAGATGTAATATTTTCTAGTAACTTTTTATGTTTTACATTTTATGTGTTTTCGGACTAATTGATCAATTAGAATCAGTGAATGAAGTCTAGGCGATTCCTTCGTATTGTACGTGGAATGGTGCGTGATCTTATTTTCATTCACGTACGGGACAAAATATGCAAGCGTACTTTTGTTTTTTAGATCCTGAATCATATCTTTGCATGGCATTCGTTCTTCTCAATGGGGACAAAGCTGGCGAGAGCAATGGATATTAGCTGATTATTGGTTAAAAGAGACTCTTATATTTGTAACTGTATTTGGGCTTCTCACTTTGTTAGTTTATGATACATTTACCAAAAATAGTTAACCGACCGTCCAAAGAGGGCAAATTTCACATGTGTTTGGTGCACAATCACGTCTTAGCAATCTCGACAGAAACATAGGATAATGGAAATTATTTTAATGACTATACATATTGCAGATACGAATCGTAAGAGTACTAGAACTGATCCACGCTTGAGCAAATCAAAATATTTTGCAAGCAATATATATTTTTCAAAGTATTTTGCAAGGAATTTATATTTTGTAGTTTTGAGGAAAATGTTTCCTGCATTGTTGCGAATATCGTCCTTAACAAAATTGGTGCAAATGCCGTTCCATTTGGGCACATTTCTGAGAGCTGGAGAGTATGAATATCAAGATCCAGTATCGGACAGCGAAATTGTTCATGTGAATTTTATTTTACACGATGGAACTATCAAGAAAGTCAGAGGCAAAGTTGGTGATAATGTTATGTATCTAGCGCACAGGTATTCATTTGAATACTTTTTCTCGAAGTAGGTCGTGATCTCATCCGTCTTTTCTATTTTTTTTTTTTTAGTGACAAAGGCTTCTCTTTAAGGTGAATGATTCTGATCAAAATAAACGGTTGAGTTTGAGGATTCTTCTTAAGGTGGCCTTCTACTTCTGCTTATGTCACCGTTTTAGATTAAAATGAAGAAAAACCTTCACTACATACTAGGATATGACGAAATATGCTCTAACATATTTTAAAATATATTACTCCTAGCTGAAAAAACTTTGGGAAATGCGTGACGAACTTTTGGTAAGATAGATTGCCAAAAAAAAATTTTTTCTTTTTGACTGGGTCTATGACAGTGCACTCTTTTTTTTTTTTTTTTTTTTTTGAGGTATAAAATCGATATTGAAGGAGCATGTGAAGCTTCCTGTGCTTGTTCAACATGTCATGTATACGTTGATGAAAAGTTTTATCGGAAGCTGCCTGAGGCGAAAGAAGACGAGGATGATATGCTGGATATGGCTCCGGCGTTGAAGCCCAATTCTCGCCTTTCTTGTCAAATTATTTTGACCAAACAGTTGGATAGTATTACACTAACTTTACCTCAAATAACTAGAAATTTTTATGTTGACGGCCATGTACCGACGCCACACTGACTCACTTGTGTCACTTGACATTTTTGAATTACTTAGTTCACGAATCATTGGCTTCAAGACCGCCAAATAGTTTAGAAATTAGCGATATTCAGATCAGAATTGTTGGAAAAGTGGCAAACTGATTGATGTGGTATCATTTTCGTGTTTTTTTTTTTTTTTTTTTTTTTCAAGAAAACAAGTTATTAAAACACAACATTAGCCAAACTTTTTTATTTTTAAGAATCCATAGTGAGTCTTTTTTCTTTATCTGCTATAGTTTTTTTTTTTTTGTCAGATATGTTGGATATATGCTATACTTCATCAAGATTAAACTGATGTGTGGGTATATTACTATCATGCGGGTACAAGATTCCTTTGTTATGACTTTTGATTTCCGTCTTGTTTGCTGTTTTAAAATGCTTCATTCACTGCGTAGGGCCAAAGGTTTAATGGGAATTCCACCTCATAAATTTAATGTTGGGTGTCAGAAAATGCCTGTTTATTTCATTTTCAAAAAAATGCTAGCTTCAAATAAAATTAAATTAAAACTCAAATTAAAATTACTTAGTAAGGATTTCTTGTCTTCTACAGTGGGAAAGGTTAACTGCCTTGTCTTTTTGATTAACAGGATTTAGTGCTCCAAGCTTTGTGGAGATATTTTATCAGGGAAAACAATGCTATGAATAGTTGACACTCTTAGATTCATCTAATTTTTGGACAGAAATGTTCGGTTGAGTAACCTCGTGTGATCCTAGTGTTTTTGGTTTATAATATCGACTGTTATCTACTAAAGCAAGATTAAAGTGGCTTGTTCTGAGTTTCAGTTCGTAGTTCTGCATATATACTAAGTAGGGAAATACGGAAGTAAAGTGATGAGGAACTGAGGTGTTTTAACTTCAAGTTTCTGCTCAACTGGACAGTGGTTTATGTTTGCGGTTGTTCAGTGTTAATTATAAGATAGAATCTGATACTTCATTTGTGACATTTTATACCGATGTAATTTTATCCAATTAGTGTTGTTAGAACTGAAAAGTAAATTATACTGTCTTAGCCAACGCAAAAAATGAGAACACAAGAGTTTGGTTGTGGATCAATCACAAATGTACTGCAACTTGGCCGATCTACAGACACAATGAGTGAGTGGTGGGGACATTTCGGTGGAGCAGTTTCTGGAGAACAAGTAAGGGAATAGTATTGAGTTCGAGTTCTATATCGTACTGCAACTCGATCAGTTAGATCAATTAACAGTTGCTTCTGTTGTGCTGTTCTTGTTTCGAAAATAGCTGCAATTGATAGTGCTGAGCATTCTCCTTCAGTGAGCAAGTCCTTCTCGATTGCCGAATAGTCGAAGTCATCGTTGATGGGTATGGTTATATCCAAGGGAAGACGGTCATCTACTCTTTCTGCAGGTAGCTGCAAATCAGAGACATATATTGTGCTTGGTTCGATTGCAACATTGATGGATAGCAAGGGTGATGAGAATTGATGAATCAAATGAACAAGATATCCACAGGGACTGTTTATCCTTCTTTGGTACCTTAATAAAAGTAGGAATCTGCGTTGATTCTTAAGACAAAGTTGAAAAAAAAAAATTGGTATCTATCTATACTTCGTTATCTTCAAACTTGAAGCGTTCATCGACGAACTCCAGAAATAGTCGTTCGATTGCATACCGTTTATGGAATTCAACGATTTCCTGCAGTTATAGCCGATCATAAGAATGCCTCCTACTTACGTGGTCTCAATAATGATATGAAGGAAGCAATTTTAGTCCGTTTGAAACTTACGTCAGAAGGCTTGAAAAGATCATCATTCCGGTAAGTTTTTGAATAGAAGAGCCTGTTGCGGCGCATAATCGGGTTGCTTGGATTCAGCAAAATGCTATTTGCTACAGATTCGCATACATCTCTTCCACGATTCACTAGAAATTTCCATAACTTCCTTAAATGTTTCTTTCCAAAAAAATGCTAACAGAATGCAATGTTTGACTTTTCGGTCAAATCTTCAGAAAATGCTGACATTACGAGAGTAGAGACCTCTCTTGATTAACTACTTCATATGAGAAAAAATTGGTGTTGTTAATTTGTTTCCTACATCGTGGTACAAAAACAGCTTGCTACCTTTAAAACATCTCGAAAGGCATTATTATTAGAATTACTTCTTTGCTTACAAAAAGATATGTGACAAATTCTCGAGCAAATGTACAATTAGAATTAGGTCTGGTTAGAAAAGTCGGGGAGATGCCATCTCAGGGAACTAAAAAAACAAGACGACTTTCACAACATTTCAACTTCATGAATTGGAACAAGGAACATTATTATTAACATTGTGCTTTCAATCACAGATAGTCTAATTGGCAGATGAATTAATGACAGTATTGGATTGTTGGTATTACATGGAATTTTAAAGAGAGTCATAAGTAGTGATACCGTCTACATTTTGTTTTTCCTTTGTTTATCAGTAAACTAACACTTATAGTAGCAAACATGAAGATATTCGTAGTATGTTGGAAGAATGAATCCGACGTCGTGACCATTTACCTGCGATAACTTCTTAACACAATCATGTTTACATCGTAATACTGATAAATATATGCCTGGAACAAATATTTAATACAACTGTAACGAAATTTCTGTAAAATATTTGAGAATGAAATTTCTACGAAACATTTGAGAAATTGAATACGAAAAATAGTACAGTCAATAATATACTTGTAGTAATGATAGCAATTTCCGGATTGGCACTATCAAACGTTTCCCAGTTTAATTTATCTTCACAAATATGCCGACATTTTTGTTCTTCATCGAAAAACTGTTTCACTGAATTTTCGAATTCGCTCACACATA
The DNA here is from genome assembly GCA_003640385.1 of Setaria digitata. Lineage (NCBI taxonomy): Eukaryota > Metazoa > Nematoda > Chromadorea > Rhabditida > Setariidae > Setaria > Setaria digitata. The sequence goes on along the minus strand of RCAB01000255.1, from coordinate 4,419 downwards.
ATTCCCAGTCACCATCGTTGTATGCTTTGACACCTCGCATATAGCTGGCCTGCACCCAGAAACAACCTAATTCAGTTGAACCGTGAAAGATAACTCTGAAGTATCCCTTCGTCAAAAAAACATAAAAAAAGTTATTAGAAGTACTCGTATGGTACCACTGATGCTACCAGTAGTACGAATGTGTAACACCCTACTAGAAAAGCTAAATTTCGAAAAGCTTCCTATTATTCGCCATAAATTCGAGAACTGCTTTCAATTCTAGGTTAATCATTGAATAATTAAAAATTTACGATCATCATTAAGCGTTTACCTCGTATTTCATTTGACGAGCATCGATAAGCATATTATCACTATAACCGTCTTGTTCCATATAAAATGCCAAATTATCGAGTGTTTCTTGGTCTTTTGGATTTGCTACTAAATATGTATAAGCGCTTTTGACAGCTGATGCTAAATCTTTTTCCTGAAAAAAAAACTGATTAAGTTTTGAATTTAGAATTAATATTATACATCAAAGAGAATTTTAAGAAATAAATCAGAAAAAATTAAACTACTAGAAATAGTCATAAAATAGCTCTCAAAGCAGGACCTTCCAGTAGCAGATCTGTAGATACTGATATGGCTTCCGAAGCTGGAACTCTTCGAAAACTTCAGGATCATTCAACGGAGGCCTCATCGATGTTAAGCGATCACTTTTACACCGGAATAAGCACAATGCATGTTGGGCATTTGTGTACATCATCGCTATCTCCGCAATGTCTTCTTGAGCATCTTTCAGTTCTGCAAAACACTGGTCACCTTTAATTAGTTAAGTCATATTATTGAAAGCAACCTAATAATTAAACAGGTTAGCATAGACGAGCCTGTTTGCCGATTTTTTTTATGCTCTCTTGCGCACTTCTGGCGACACCACACATTTTCATCAACAAAATAATCGAAATCCTCGATGGACCGAAGAAAAAATGCAATGCAATCGTTCCAGTTGCCCATTGTATATTCATTTTTGCCGTATTTGTACAATTGCTCAAAGGTAACCTGGAAAAGTTAGGCTTTTTTTGTTGATAATTCCTTTTCATTTGTTTTTTTTCTGCACTAACAATTTTTAACACTTCAATTCTTGAAGTCATGACATACCTCTAAATTTTAAATTCTTGGAATCCTAAACTTTAAGAAATTGTTTAGAAAAAGTAGTTTAAATGTAGTAATTGTTAATAAAAAAGAAGAAACACCTCAGGTTCATCAGCAGTACACCCAACATTCACGATGAATAGTTGTAGAGGGATGAATAAATAAATGATGGTGTGATGCATCATCATCATTGAGGAAGAGTGAAATGGGAGAAGCGCGATGGCAGTTTTCACGAGCTTAGGTCGCACTCCAGCACTACAGTTGGTGCCACCACTACCAGACCACATCATCCCACCAACAAGTTCCTTCTCTTAACTTTGTGCCACTTGCTTTTGCAAATGGCTTTGAATTCTTTTCGATCTCTCACAAAACTATTTCTCTGAGAAGAGATAGGGAGCCAGAAAGAAATTTGGATTGCGGAAAGTAGAGACGGAAAATGCTTAATTGCTAAATTGAAGCATCATTACTGCTGTGACTTACCATGAACTTAGGAAAATTATTAACTGCTTGTATAGTTGGCTAAAACTAGCATCTATTGAATGTTATTCTCCTCGAAAAACTTCATCGCCATGGTGTTAATCAGTTAACGTTAAATCTAAATACTCATCTTCGTTTAGAATTCCAGGTTTTCTCCTATATTTAAGATTTCAGGCAACTGTCAAAGCACTGTCATTCGTTGGTCGCTTAATTAGAGATGTCGATAAAGTGTAATTAAAAATGGAACTGATGACAACTTAATAACTAAGCTTATGCATTTTAAAACATCTCACAACTCAGAGCAATAAATTCTTAATTGCTAATGAGTATGTTACTAATAGTAAGATTCTAACTGAAACATAAGGACGAAAACATTTAAAGAAATAGAATCGAAATGCGAAGAAAGACAAAAAATTAGAAGGAAATGCAACGGAATTGAAATTATATTTCATTAAGCTCATTTCCTACGTTTTTCAGTGTTCCTGCACAACAATTAGCAGATTCAGTCTGTTATTTTACGATTTAGTTAGCTAAAACTGAATTTTACAAATTCATCAAAATCTGTGTGTGGTGAGGACTGGTTACAAAATATTTTAGATATAAAAAAAACATTGTTATCACAAGCTAAAAACAGATCTAAGTAGGAAATGTCGCAAAATAATATGAGTGTGATAAAAGACATGATATATATTAGTAAAAGGTAATAACGAAGCATGTGATAAACAATGTTAATAAAAATTAAACTGCAAAATAAATAATTATACTAAGAAGGCATGCTCTTAATGAAAATGAGCAAAAGATATCCATTAGTGAAAAGCATAAGTCTGTAAAAATAATTCTAAAAAAGCGTGTAAAAAATAAAAAAATACACGCAGAATAAATTAGTGGCGACGCATGCAAGCCACAATAATGCAAATATAGAAGAATTTGCAACAAGCAATATTTGTTAACTTGAATAGGCATTTAAAAAAGCATGCTGAAAACAGCTGTAAGAGTAAAAAGTACTGATAGTTGTGAAAGAGTTATGATAATGCGAACCATATTAATTTTGAAAAATATATGCAAAACAGATAGTTACTAACCATTTCTTATTACAGCAAAAATTATTGGTGGCTGTTATCTAAATTCTCAAGCAAAACATTTCTTTTCATTTTTACTTTTTTACTAAATGATCTGGTAGGAAATTTAAATGAAAAAATAATGGTGAGCGTTTGAAATGAATAACAATCGATTTTGGTTAACAAAAAAAAAATTATTATGGATAATTGTTATGGCTCTACAAACATATTATAATTCCAAAAAGATTTTGCATAATATTGCTTAATTAAGCTGAAATATGAAAAATATAATTTAAATGCTGTTTTATTGTTGAATAATTGTGGAACCTTGATAGTGGATTATTCATGGGCTCCTGATTTCCTGAGAGAAAGATAGTGAGAGAGATAATTGCAGTATTCCTTCCTTGAAAAGAATTGGTAATGAAGGCTTTCTTTCCTTATCAAGAAGCAAAAAGGGAAAAGTGAAAAGAGAGAAAGAGAAAAATAGGGGCAAGGAAGAAACAGATTAGTGAAGGAACTATTTTAATTTTGATTAAAATTTTATGTTTTTTTTTGTCTCTTCTATAAGTTTTCACAGCTGAAATTCACTTAAGTACAAATTGTGTTGATAAATTTGTATCTTTTTTTTGGTTATAGCAGTATAGGAAAGAATGCATAATTATTGAAATTCTATTATGAATAAAAATTAGGTGAAAATTGAATTGAAATATCGAAGAAATTAAATTTTTATTGACGAATTAATTCCTGCTAAATATTTTATTTATTCTATTTTCCAATTAATATTCACAAATATTTGAACTCTGATAGTGTTTACAATAATCTGGAGAGAAGATGAACTGGAATAGTTGTATTATACATAGCTTTGCAAATAGTTGGCAGCATTTTTTTTTTTCGAATCAGCATGATTTTTTGTTTTTAAATTTTCATAAACAGTCACTAAAGAATTAGCAAAATGTGCTTATCAAAACCACCATGCTTTATTTCCCCCCAAACCTTTTTTTTATTTATTCTCTTGCTATTGGGGGATATGGAAGTGAAATTGATGCTAATATATTCCTTCAAAATATCTCGCAGAATTTAATACTAAAATATGAATTAAAAATTAAAATAAGTAGATGTGGTTATTAGTTGATAAATAAAATTGAAGCTAGAGTTAAACATAACTTGACTATCTGACTTCTGAAATAATTTATATTATTACTGCAGTAACAGATGACTGATTTGTCAAAATTGACAAATCAGTCATCTGTTATTTGATGTTGATTTTAGCAATGAACAACTAAATGCCTTAATATGTCTATATGTTGAAGACAATATTATTTTTTATGGTTGCATTTTTTCACTTGAATTTAATTAAAAATTTCACATTTAAATGAATGCTCTAAAACTTACATCATTATTAAAAAGCTCAAAATTTAAGTTCATAACAGCTTGCAATTTAGTAAAATTAATATTTATGCATGCAAAGTTTGTGAAATAATAATGAGCCTTACAAGACACGTTAAGGCACGTTCACGAAGTTTCACGGACCTAAACGAAAATTATTCATACATTACAAAATTAATCCTTATTTACCCTTTGCTAATTGCGATCCCTTATAGTTTTAAGATTAAAACCAAAATATGTGGTATTTTAGCTTAGCTTTCAGTTGTTATTAGTTGTACATTATATATATGACGACAAGAAATACTCGAAAAGAATGGACAAGATCCTCTTTGTTTTAAGAAATTTTTCAGTCTGCTAGGTATAAAAAAAA